>CP139509.1:524959111-525136538 GCA_021014915.2 Artemisia tridentata subsp. tridentata | reverse complement strand
AATTCAAGCACTTCCGACCGTAGGATCATAGAACTTGAAGACCAAGTCAAGTTTCTTATGAAATCCTACGAGGCTCCTAAACCTTCAAGCCAAGTGAACAAAATCACTTCTTCATGTGAATTATGTAGTGGTCCCCACGACACTCGTGATTGCGTGGAACTCCCCGAACAAGCTTTTGCGGACTACGCATCCTCACGTACCGACGGAGCGGGAGACAAGTGGTACACTTTAAAACCCGAGCCAAACCCCTACGGTGATTCATACAACCCCTCATGGAAAAATCACCCAAACCTTAGGTGGAAACAAAACCAAAACGCACAACAAACCAATTCTTCCAACCCACCTAATCGTTTCCAATCAAGCGGTTCCAACTCGAACCGTACTTTCAACAACAATCCTTCCAGAAATGGTAGTACCAATAACTTTGAAGGATTAATGTCTCAATTTATGGCATCTCAAGAAGCTCGTTTGGCCAAGTTTGAAGCCGATTTCAAACAAAAACAAAGCGAGATGACCAATAAGATTGACACTTTGTTGAAAGTCCTCAATGACCGAGAAATGGGAGCACTCCCTAGCAACACAGTCAAGAACCCGAAACTAAACGTCAACGCCATCTCGTCGGTTTTGTCTCCTAGTTCTTGTCCACAATATTATTCGGTCAATTCCATGAGCACGTGTTTCAAACAAACCTAAGTCGTTCAAAATGACCAAGAAGTTATGATACCCAAATTGGTCAACAACATAGTTGAGACACCTCCCACTCAAAACCTTGACAATGAATTCAAGGAGCTCCACCTTGAAAGTCCGGTTATTAATGTGTTGGATGAGAAGAAGCTCAAGTTAGGCGAAAAAGGGACCGCCTTTGTTCAAAACAAGCTACCTAAGAAATTAGATGATCCGGGCTTATTTGTTCTACCTTGCAAGATCGGTAATTCGGAGGCTTATGACACATTAGCCGATCTTGGATCAAGCCTTAACCTACTTCCGTTACCTCTCTACACCTCTCTAAAACTAGGAAAACTTGAAGAAACCGAGGTGATAATAGGCTTAGCGGATGGAAGTGTTGCTTACCCGGTTGGAGTAGTCAAGGACGTGTTAGTACACATAGGAAAACTAACCATTTTAGCCGATTTCCACGTCCTTGATATGGTTAGCGACCCTACATGCCCCTTGTTGATAGGTAGAGGATTTTTGGCGACCGCTAGTGCTATGATTGATTGTAAGGAATCTAAGATAGCGGTAGGAGAAGGTGATACTTGGTCAGTCTATGATGTGAAGAAACATGCTTATGATACTAGTGATGAACCAACACCCCATTGGTTAGAGTTAAATAGAAGACCATCTAGATATAGACCTTGGATCGATAGAGACTTCATAGGACCCCAACGCCCATTTTACCTAGAAGAGGACTTTGTAAACCGAACACATGCGGTAGAACAACTCTTGGCTAGGGACACTGAATTAGATCCATTTGAAGACCCTCTAGTTTTTAGGAAGATGATTGATTTCCTAGGAGTTTTGCCAATTAACCTAGGGATGAATAAGTGGATTTGTGAGGACGATGATCATAAGTGGGATTGGGACAAACCACCCAAAGATGGAGATGGGTCATGGCATATTAAGATGACATTGTATGACCCGGATGGAGAGAAGTTTGAAAAGATATATTGTACTAAGCGTACCAATAGGAAACTCCAATCCAAGCTTAACCCTAAAGACGTCCTCGATGACGAGCTCACTTACATAGGGTAGAAGGACTTTGAGTCTAGCTACAAGACTCGTTAATAAAGAAAAGCGCTTCTTGGGAGGCAACCCAAGCTTTATTTGCTTTGTGTGTTTATTTATTTGTTTGTTTGATTTTATTTGCTTCCGTATGTATGTTTAATTTTTATTTTTATTGATTCATGTTCGAAACTAAATTGTGAAAATGCTTTATCTTGTTTTTAACTTCGTCTTAACTACATATAAAGGTATTTTGCAAAAGATAGGTGTAAGGGAAATCCAAATCGGTTTATTAGAACAAATGAACATGAATCATAACAATAATAAATTAACATACATATTAGTAATTGTTTGAGTCAAATGCTTGTATCGAGTCATAATGATGTTTTGCAGGAATTCCAGGAAGTAAGGTATAGGTTTTTCCAGAAATTTTCTGGAAACTTAACATGAGAATTCTGTCAGATCATTTCTGACGGTGTCAGGCTTTACAACCTGACGGCGTCAAGTTTTAATTTTCTGAAATTTTTGAAAGTTTTGTTTTCATGAAAAGTTTTTATTAAATCTCTAACTTATAAACTCCAGGAATCTGCAAAATAATCATTCCACAAGCATTATATCCTTATATATAGATTTATCCCGCCGATGTTATGCAGGTTTTCGTGTTTGTTTTCTCAGGTTTAACAGGTTATTTTGGACAAGGAGATGTATGTGGAATCAAGCTTTTGGCGATGCTTTAGTCTTGGAGCTTCTACATTACCTTGGAAGAAGATCTAACCATGTTACCTCTTTATCCACCGAGCGAATCAGGGGAGTATTTGATTTCATTCTTTTACCTTATTTACTTTTACATCTTGTTATTTTAACATTGGGGACAATGTTCATCTTAAGTGTAAGGGGGGTAAAGTACGATACTTTAGAGAATGCAATTACGCTTGATTTTTGTTTGTTTAATGGTAGATGTGTAATAAAACTGAGAGAAATACCTGTTAGGGCAATTTTAGTGCCAAATTTAAAATTTTTTACAACATATAGGAGTGAAACTTTGATCTTAATGAGCGTCTCATGGATAGGAGTTATATGACTAGCACAAAACAGTACCACTAAAAAATTTTCCACCCCCAAATATGTGAGGTTCGCCCCTAGAATTGGTAGGAAAAGCATTTATGCTATGATGTGTGTACCGGTAGCACTTAGATTCTAGAACTTGCGTTAGGACCATTCCGAGGCCACAAGCGAGACTACATCCGTGTAGTTAGATTTACTACATGATAAGAGGCATTAGGATTAACCCATTGTTTTACACCTGTGTTTTTGTTATAATTACATTGGCTACATTGGTCAAGTAATTCTCCCACACCCTTTGCGTTGTACTCATTTTTAGTACACGATACCCCTAGTACACCCCTCAGAGCCTATCTTTTCGTTTCGACCTTTAAGCATTTTACTTAAAGAAAGAATTTGTTACACCCCACTTAAATGTACACCCAAATCGCCTTAGCCTACCTTTTATGCACTCATTTTTAGTGCATTATTGTGACAACATTTGTTTAAACCCCAAGTTAATTATCTAATTGATTACATGGTTGCTAAGTCGAGTCATATCCTTGTACATATTGTTTTGGGATGATTGGGACTCATGGGTAAAGTACTAGTGTAATGGAGTAATGGGGAAGAACAACATTATTACCCCCATATGTGCTAAATATTTTAAAAGTACTCCAAGTGTTTCGATTATCTTAATTCGAGTCATTAGAATAATTAATTGTAAAGTTATGTAAAAGTTCAAGTGTAAGGGGAGAGCCGAGGCCCCTATGATGTATTATTTTGGATGGTAGGGCAAGAGTGTATGAAAAAAAAAATCGAAAAAATCAAGAAAAATACAAAAAAATGAGAAAAAGAAAAATAGAAAAAACATACGGACTACCATCCCGTTTCATTTTATGTTTATTTTATGTTTCTGTTATTTTGTTTTTAGCTTAAGTCGAGTCTAGTCTTGGCTTAGCAACGCCATATTGTACATGTAATTAATCAAGATCTTTAACTCGCCACCAGTAAAATATCCTTTATCCAACAAATCCGTGTTTATCATATCCCTACACCTAACGTTATAACCCATGTAAAAGTCCTCTTTGATAGTTTATCTTAGGTGCTTACGCCTAGTGGAGGAGGTTTTCGATCCTTTCCCAAGCCTATGGTAATCTATTTGCTATGACAGGTAGTGAGAGATATTATCCGTTTTCATTTATGAGATATACTTTTATGACACCTGAGAGATGTGAGTATCTAAACACTACTTGTGAGGTGCTAGTGTGTAATCTCCGTGCTTATTATGATTAAAGTGGAACGACTATTTGTTGTAATTGCTTTTATATTAGCGTTAAATGACCCCTAACTTGTATTTTGATTAGAATAAAAGCGCATTTGCTTGAGGACAAGCAAATCTCAAGTGTAAGGGTATTTGATGAAGCGAAAAGTGTACCGCTTTTAGGGGGTCATTTAAGCCCTAAATCGTATTTATTTGATCAAATATTGCCCTAAATCGTTCCTTTTGTCATTTTAGGTACTTTGGAGAAGAAATCTGGAAAAGGAAGCATTTTGGACGTTTTTGGAGCATAAAAGTGAAGAAAACGACAAAGTCTCCAAAGCTGCTGGAAAAGTACATGTGACGGCGTCAAGTATTGCTCTTGACGGCGTCATGGCTTGGCAAAAGAGGTGGATATGAAAAATACACGTGACGCGCCAGAGAGTTTTGATGAAACGAAAAGTGTACCGCTTTTAGGGGGTCATTTAAGCCCTAAATCGTATTTATTTGATCAAATATTGCCCTAAATCGTTCCTTTTGTCATTTTAGGTACTTTGGAGAAGAAATCTGGAAAAGGAAGCATTTTGGACGTTTTTGGAGCATAAAAGTGAAGAAAACGACAAAGTCTCAAAAATGTGCTGGAAAGTACCTTTGACGGCGTCAGAAATTCCTCCTGACGGCGTCATGGCTTGGCAAAAGTGGTGGATATGAAAATTACTCATGATAAGCCAGAGAAATTTGCATTGGAATTCTGACGGCGTCACCCTTTGGAGTGATCAAGGTCGTCACGGTTTAATTTAAAGAGAGACGGCCCAGAAGATCTTGAAGGTGACGGCGTCAGGACTCATCCTGACGACGTCAGATGATATAGAGTGACGGCGTCAAAGTATTCTTACACGAGAAGGAACCTTAGTGAAACCGCCACATGTTAATCAAGACAATCACAACTCGCGCGCGGAGTAGCTGTTACTGTTTTGGCCATAAAATCTTCATACGAACTCGGATTTTGGTGATTCAAGAGGCCACGGAATCGGGACGAAAAGATCTACAATTTGGTAAAAAAGGGGATCTGACGCCGTCACTTATTAAGGCTAACGCCGTCAGAACCCCTCGGACAGTAAACTGCCTATAAATACAACATCATAACTTCATTTTTTGTAAGCCCCAAACCCTAAGTCCGATTCTAGGGTTAGGGTAGGTGTTTTTCCAGCAACTTAGAGGGTCCTAATCATGCCATAAACATCTTGTAATGGTTTGTTTATCGATTCAATCTTATGTTATGTCTTCAATTATGATTATTGTTGATTGCTCTTCATTAATTATGCTTGGCTAAATCACCTTGTGTTTACTTATGATTGTGTGAAACTTGTGTATAACTAATTAGATCTTATTGATTTCTTGTTGATGTGTGTGTCCATCTCCATCATTTAGGGCGTGACAACTTCAATAGATCTAGTTGGTTTAGTTTATAATTCTTGTTTCCTATTGTCTCTTGTTTGATTGGGTGATATCGATGTTAGGCTTAAGAAAACTGGCTAACCTCCTATACGGTAACTTGCTTGAACGTCTTAAGAAACATGAACCAATGCGTACTAGGTTTATTTGGTTGTATTTAATGCATGAGCGAATTCTAGTGATCCCATGTTAGGAGCTTCTTAGCCGGCTCGACATAGGAGTGAAGTAGGAGCTTATAGAATTGGGGAAGTATGTACGCCACCCCACGATTGGTATTAAGGAATACAACCCGTCAATTAAAACAAGGTGTGACAATTCAATAGGTAGAATTGGATAGCTAGCAAGGAGTAACATATCATAAGTAGACATGCTTCATTTCCCTTGTTGAACCCTAGTTTATTTTTCTTGCATATTAGTTTAATTAGTAGCTTTTGGGTTAGTAGATTAGCAACTAATTCCGCCCCTTCTTCCAAAACCAGAGATTTTTACTTGCTTTTCATAAAATTATAAAAACATAAAAAGAATCTTCCTTCACCCTTAGACCTAATTAGAGTAGTTTTTCATACCTAACGAACACTATTCCCTGTGGAGAACGATCAATCCCCCGTACTTACCACTACACTATACTACATCGGTCAGGTACACTGCCTGGTGGGGTTGTAAGCCTCTTGAGATCCCTCGAGAGGTAAAACATGTTGTAAGGTTGCAAAACCACGCATCAAGTTTTTGGCGCCGTTGCCGGGGAGTAGTTATTGCTTAGGTTGAAATTTTATTTTTATTAGGTCTACTCACAAGATTCCTATCAAGTGAGATTTTTTCTTTCTATTTTTGTAGCTTTCTCGTAGTCTATCTTTTCTTTGTGATTTTGTTTGTAATTTGCTTCAAATGGACTTTTCACTTAGATTTCTAAGATTGCAAGATATGGTTGAGTGGCTAGAACACCAAGAAGTTCAAAATACCTCATTTAGAGACACTTATGAATCATATGAGCCTTCACCTAGGATAGATTCTTATGAACAACCTCCATGTTTAGGATCTTGTTTTAGTGAGGCTAATAGGAAAAGCGACCTAGTTTGCCAAGGAATTGTGGATAGAGCCGTATCAACAAACCATAAGTTGGATGAAGCACTAGGTTTGTTATTATCACTACCTAAGAAAATAATTGACGAGGATATAGGTGATCTTGACACGTGGAATGATGAGGTAAACACCATAAGCCCACAAAATACTCAACCATCATTTGAGGCACCCACACCGCCCGTGACTTACCCGGAAGAAGTAGAAGAGACTTTAGGAATCCCGATGGAGGTAGAACCCTTGGACCAGGCACAACTAGAGGATATAGGTTTGCACACTTTTAGTGATGACCTTACTCATAGTTCTAGGGAATTTCCTAGTGTTGATGAATTGGAACCTCAACCTTTACATAACTTTTCATCCTTAGATTTACATCTAGGAGAAAAAAGAGGAACCGACCCTCCCATCAACCAATATTATCCGGGTAGTTTTAGGATGAAGGAAGCCATTCACTCACCCCCTTCACCTCACGTGGCATATTCACACCCTAAGGGTGTGTATCGCTACTTTCACCCGCACTTAATCCTAAGTGTAGGGAAAACCTCCCCTATTTTTGTTAAATAAGGGTAGAGTCAGGCTCGTGACTCGAACAAAAACAAGCGCTTCTTGGGAGGCAACCCAAGCTTTATTTGCTTTGTGTGTTTATTTATTTGTTTGTCTGATTTTATTTGTTTCCGTATGTATGTTTAATTTTTATCATTATTGATTCATGTTCAAAAGTAATTTGTGAAAATGCTTTTTTTTGTTTTTAACTTCGTCTTAACTACATATAAAGGTATTTTGCAAAAGACAAGTGTAAGGGAAATCTAAATCGGTTTATTAGAACACAAATGAACATGAATCAAAATAATATTAAATTAACATACCTATTCGTATTTGTTTGAGTCAAATGCTTGTATCGAGTCATAATGAGGTTTTGCAGGATTTCCAGGAAGTAAGGTAAAGGTTTTTCCAGAAATTTTCCGGAAACTTAAAATGAGAATTTTTGTCAGGTCATTTCTGACGGCGTCAGGGTTTATAAACTGACGGCGTCAGATTTAATTTTCAGAAATTTTTGAAAGTTTTGTTTTCATAAAAAGTTTTTATTAAGATCTCCAACTTATAATCTCCAGGAATCTGCAAAATTATCATTCCACAAGCATTATATCCTTATATATAGATTTATCCCGCCGTTGTTATGCAGGTTTTCGTGTTTGTTTTCTCAGGTTTAACAGGTTATTTTGGACAAGGAAATGTTTTGAATCAAGCTTGTGGCGATGCATTAGTCATGGAGCTTCAACATTACCTTGGAGGAAGATTTAACCGTGTAATTTCATTATCCACCGAGCGAATCAGGGGAGTATTTGATTTCATTCTTTTACTTTATGCTTTTACATCTTGTTATTTGAACATTGGGGACAATGTTCATCTTAAGTGTAAGGGGGGGTAAAAGTACGATTTTTGAGAATACAATTGCGCTTGATTTTTGTTTGTTTAATAGTAGATGTGTAATAAAACTGAGATAAATACCTGTTAGGGCAATTTTAGTGCCAAATTTAAAATTTTTTACAACATATAGGAGTGAAACTTTGATCTTAATGAGCGTCTCACGGATAGGAGTTATATGACTAGCACAAAAACCGTACCACTAAAAAATTTTCCACCCCAAATATGTGAGGTTCGCCCCTAGAATTGGTAGGAAAAGCATTTATGCTATGATGTGTGTACCGGTAGCACTTAGATTCTAGAACTTGCGTTAGGACCATTCCGAGGCCACAAGTGAGACTACATTCGTGTAGTTAGATTTACTACATGATAAGAGGCATTAGGATTAACCCATTGTTTTACACATGTGTTTTTGTTATAATTACTTTGGCTACATTGGTCAAGTAATTCTCCCACACCCTTTGCGTTGTACTCATTTTTAGTACACGATACCCCTAGTACACCCCTCAGAGCCTATCTTTTCATCTCGAGCTTTAAGCATTTTACTTAAAGGAAGAATTTTTTTACACCCCACTAAAATGTACACCCAAATCGCCTTAGCCCACCTTGTATGCACTCATTTTTAGTGCATTATTGTGACAACATTTGTTTAAACCCCAAGTTAATTATCTAGTTGATTACATGGTTGCTAAGTCGAGTCATATCCCTGTACATATTGTTTTGGGACGATTGGGACTCATGGGTAAAGTACTAGTATAATGGAGTAATGGGGAAGAACATCATTTATTACCCCCATATGTGCTAAATATTTTAAAAGTACTCCAAGTTTTTCGATTATCTTAATTCGAGTCATTAGAATAGTTATTTGTAAAGTTATGTAAAAGTTCAAGTGTAAGGGGAATGCAACGCCCCTATGATGTATTATTTTGGATGGTAGGGCAAGAGTGTATGCAAAAAAAAAAAAAATCGAAAAAAAATCAAGAAAAATACAAAAAAAACGAGAAAAAGAAAAAATAGAAAAAACATACGGACTACCATCCCGTTTCATTTTATGTTTATTTTATGTTTTTGTTATTTTGTTTTTAGCTTAAGATCGAATCGAGTCTTGGCTTAGCAACATTGTATAGTACATGTAATTAATCAAGATCTTTAACTCGCCACCAGTAAAATATCCCTTATCCAACAAATCCGTGCTTATCATATCCCTACACCTAACGTTATAACCCATTTAAAAGCCCTCTTTGATAGTTTATCTTAGGTGCTTACGCCTAGTGGAGGAGGTTTTCGATCCTTTCCCAAGCCTATGGTAATCTATTTGCTATGACAGGTAGTGAGAGATATTATCCGTTTTCATTTATGAGATTTATTTTTATGACACTTGAGAGATGTGAGTATCTAAACACTACTTGTGAGGTGCTAGTTTGTAATCTCCGTGCTTATTATGATTAAAGTGGAACGATTATTTGTTGTAATTACTTTTATATTAGCGTTAAATGACCCCTAACTTGTATTTTGATTAGAATAATAGCGCATTTGCTTGAGGACAAGCAAATCTCAAGTGTAAGGGTATTTGATGAAACGAAAAGTGTACCGCTTTTAGGGGGTCATTTAAGCCCTAAATCGTATTTATTTGATCAAATATTGCCCTAAATCGTTCCTTTTGTCATTTTAGGTACTTTGGAGAAGAAATCTGGAAAAGGAAGCATTTTGGACGTTTTTGGAGCATAAAAGTGAAGAAAACGACAAAGTCTCAAAAATGTGCTGGAAAGTACCTTTGACGGCGTCAGAAATTCCTCCTGACGGCGTCATGGCTTGGCAAAAGTGGTGGATATGAAAATTACTCATGATAAGCCAGAGAAATTTGCATTGGAATTCTGACGGCGTCACCCTTTGGAGTGATCAAGGTCGTCACGGTTTAATTTAAAGAGAGACGGCCCAGAAGATCTTGAAGGTGACGGCGTCAGGACTCATCCTGACGACGTCAGATGATATAGAGTGACGGCGTCAAAGTATTCTTACACGAGAAGGAACCTTAGTGAAACCGCCACATGTTAATCAAGACAATCACAACTCGCGCGCGGAGTAGCTGTTACTGTTTTGGCCATAAAATCTTCATACGAACTCGGATTTTGGTGATTCAAGAGGCCACGGAATCGGGACGAAAAGATCTACAATTTGGTGAAAAAGGGGATCTGACGCCGTCACTTGTTAAGGCTGACGCCGTCAGAACCCCTCGGACAGTAAACTGCCTATAAATACAACATCATAACTTCATTTTTTGTAAGCCCCAAACCCTAAGTCCGATTCTAGGGTTAGGGTAGGTGTTTTTCCAGCAACTTAGAGGGTCCTAATCATGCCATAAACATCTTGTAATGGTTTGTTTATCGATTCAATCTTATGTTATGTCTTCAATTATGATTATTGTTGATTGCTCTTCATTAATTATGCTTGGCTAAATCACCTTGTGTTTACTTATGATTGTGTGAAACTTGTGTATAACTAATTAGATCTTATTGATTTCTTGTTGATGTGTGTGTCCATCTCCATCAATTAGGGTGTGACAACTTCAATAGATCTAGTTGGTTTAGTTTATAATTCTTGTTTCCTATTGTCTCTTGTTTGATTGGGTGATATCGATGTTAGGCTTAAGAAAACTGGCTAACCTCCTATACGGTAACTTGCTTGAACGTCTTAAGAAACATGAACCAATGCGTACTAGGTTTATTTGGTTGTATTTAATGCATGAGCGAATTCTAGTGATCCCATGTTAGGAGCTTCTTACCCGGCTCGACATAGGAGTGAAGTAGGAGCTTATAAAGTTGGGGAAGTACGTACGCCACCCCACGATTGGTATTAAGGAATACAACCCGTCAATTAAAACAAGGTGTGACAATTCAATAGGTAGAATTGGATAGCTAGCAAGGAGTAACATATCATAAGTAGACATGTTTCATTTCCCTTGTAGAACCCTAGTTTATTTTTCTTGCATATTAGTTTAATTAGTAGCTTTTGGGTTAGTTGATTAGCAACTAATTCCGCCCCTTCTTCCAAAACCAGAGATTTTTACTTCCTTTTCATAAAATTATAAAAACATAAAAAGAATCTTCCTTCACCCTTAGACCTAATTAGAGTAGTTTTTCATACCTAACGAACACTATTCCCTGTGGAGAACGATCAATCCCCCGTACTTACCACTACACTATACTACATCGGTCAGGTACACTGCCTGGTGGGGTTGTAAGCCTCTTGAGATCCCTCGAGAGGTAAAACCTGTTGTAAGGTTGCAAAACCACGCATCAAGTTTTGCAATGAAAATTCTGACGGCGTTACCCTTTAAGGTGATCAAGGCCATCACGGTTTAAGTTAAAGAGAGACGGCGTCAAGCTTTATTCTGACGGCGTCAACCCTTGATAAGCCAGAGCGGATTTTGGAGGACTAAAGAGGGACGGCGTCAGGAAGACCATCCGGGAACCCTAGCCACGGCGAGGTGACGGCGTCAAGATCTACAACGTGACGCCGTCAGCCACTAAACTCTATATATAGTTTTGCAATTTTTAGTCATTAGTGTGCAACTTTGTGAGGAGAAAACCCTAAGACGAATTTTCTGCCATTTTTAAGGGTTTTATACCCTTGGATCTCCCATGTTTAATTGAAGATAAGTAATCATTTAATCATTCAATATGTCAATGTGTTGTTTGATTATATCTTGTTCTTGTCTTTTAATTAACATGCTAGGCTAGATTTATCTTGTGTTTGCTTAGATCTAATGAAACCTAGCTATTGATTATTGGTTATTAGTGTGTTATTAATTGTATTGGATGATTGTTTATCGATGTTAGGCTTAAGAAAACTGGCTAACTTCCTATACGGTAACTTGCTTGAACGTCTTAAGAAACATGAACCAATGCGTACTAAGGTTTTTATGGTTGTATTTAATGCATGAGCGAATTCTAGTGATCCCATGTTACGAGCTTCCTAGCCTGCTCGACATAGGAGTGAAGTAGGAGCTTGTAGAGTTGGGGAAGTACATACGCCACCCCACGATTGGTATTAAGGAATACACCCATCATCCACGCAATTAATACACACTAATCAACCGGTAAAAGATAGTTAGGGAGTAAGGAAATCTAAGTAAACACATTTCTCTCCATATAAGTTTCACAACCTTTTCATTTTCAGTTATTTTATTTTATTTGCATTTGTAGTTATTTGGGTTAGTTGACTAGCAACTAATTCCGCCCACTCTTTCAAACCCGAGATTTTACTTGCTTTCATAAAAAATATAAAAATACAAAAAGAATCTTCCCTCACCCTTAGACCTATTAGAGTAGTTTTTCAATCCTAACGACACTATTCCCCTAGAGAACGATCAATTCCCCGGTACTTGCCACTTCACTATACTACATCGGTCAGGTACACTGCCTGGTGGGGATTGCAAGCTTGTCGAGATCCCTCGAGAGGTAAAACCTGTAGTAAGGTCGCAAAACCACGCATCACAAGGCAACTGATTGTTGCTTCTTAGCACTCCAACAGACTAGTTTCCCACCAAGAATTTGGCAAGAGCCTGAGGTGCTTTTTCTGTCCATGTTGCATCCAGCATAGTCAGAGTCTGAGTATCCTTTGAGATCAAGTCCTGAGCACTTGGGATAGTATAATCCAAGGTTAGGAGTGCCCTTCAGGTACCTGAATATCCTTTTCACAGCAGTGATATGAGATTCTCTTGGGTCAGATTGATATCTGGCACATAGACATACTGAGAATTGGATATCAGGCCTTGATGCAAGTAGATACATCAGTGATCCTATCATTCCTCCAAAGAGAGTTTGATTTACTGGTTTACCAGTTAGATCAGGACCAAGGTTGTTTGGGGGAACCATGGGAGTTTTGACTTAGGCACAGTCACTGAGATCATACTTCTTCAGTAGATTCTTTACATACTTCTCTTGACTGATAGTGGTTCCTCTATCAGTCTGCTTGATCTGAAGACCAAGAAAGTATGTCAGTTCTCCCATCATGCTCATTTCAAACTTCTTTGCCATTAGTTTTTCAAATTGTTTGCAAAGTTTGAAACTTGTTGAGCCAAAGATGACGTCATCAACATACACTTGTACTAGTATGACATCATTATTTGTCTTATAGATAAACAATGTATTGTCTATCTTGCCTCTGACAAATTTGTTTTGGATTAAGAAGGCTGAGAGAGTCTCATACCATGCCCTGGGAGCTTGCTTCAGTCCATAAAGGGCTTTGTTAAGCTTATAGACATGATCAGGAGACTCATGGCTTTCAAATCCAGGAGGTTGCTCAACATAAACTTCTTCTTTCAGTGAACCATTTAAGAATGCACTTTTAACATCCATTTGGTACACCTTGAAGTTCATGTATGTAGCAAAAGCAAGGAAGATCCTGATGGCTTCCATCCTTGCTACTGGTGCAAATGTTTCCTCATAGTCAATGCCTTCTTGTTGATTATAGCCTTTGGCTACAAGTCTGGCTTTGTTTTTAATGACTATGCCATTTTCATCAGTTTTGTTTTTGAATACCCATTTCATGCCAATGACTGAGACATTCTCAGGACATTTGACCAAGGTCATTACCTTGTTTCTGTCAAATTGTTCCAGTTCATCATGCATGGCCTGAACCCAACTTGGATGTTTAAGTGCTTCTTTAACACTTTTGGGTTCAATTGTGGAAATGAAGTCCACAAATAGGCATTCATTGGATGAGGCTGCTCTTAGACTAGCAGCCATGCTCCTGGTGAGCATGCCTTCAGTAGGCTCTCCAATAATATTGACAAGTTCAATGTCCTGAGACCTAGTCCAACTTTCTTGAGGTCCTGGATACTGATTTGAACTTGTGGAGGCCTGATTGGGTAGAGGGGTTGGTTCTGGAGTAGACACATGATCATTGATTGGATCTTGAGTGTCTATCAGATCACTGAGATTGTTTGGATCTTGAGTATTTTGAACAGGCTGATTGATATCATCAGTGTGTGTATGTGCCTCAACAAACTCAGTGATGGTTGGGTTAGGTAGGTTGTGAGGGATTATGTAATAGGAGAGATTAGCATCATCTTGATACTGAGTAGAAGGATTGTTTTCAGACAGATATTCATCAGGAGGATATCTTGAAGAATTATCAATTCCTATCTCTTCTACTGAGGCAGTTGAGAACCTGATTGCATCAGTGCTCTCATCAAAGGTAACATGAAATGTTTCCTCAGTCTGCTGTATCCTTGTGTTGAACACTTTGAAGGCTTTTGAGACAAGTGAGTATCCCAGGAAGTATCCATCATCAGCTTTTGCATCAAATTTCCCTAGGTGATCCTTGTGATTATGAATAAACATAGGACACCCAAAGACATGAAAGTAGCTGATGTCAGGGATTCTTCCTTTGAATAACTCATATGGGGTTTTCCCATGTCTCTTGACAATTATGGATCGTTTTGTGTATAATAGGCAGTTTTGACTACATCAGTCCAAAAATGGTTGGAAAGGACTGATCCACATAGCATTGTCCTAGCAGCTTCAATGAGTGTTCTGTTTTTCCTTTCAGCAACACCATTTTGTTCAGGTGTGTATGGAGAGGAAAAGTTTTGGGAAATACCTTTCTCATCACAGAAACATTCAAGTTCATTATTTTTGAACTCAGTCCCATTGTCAGTTCTAATTTGTTTGACCTTAATTTCATTTTGATTTTCAATGTTCCTGACAAAGGACATGATTGTTTCAGCTGCCTGACTCTTTTTGATCAGGAAGAATACCCAGGTGTATCTAGAGTATTCATCCACTATGACCAGAGTATACTTCTCATGGTTAACAGACCTTGGACTGATAGGTCCAAATAGATCCATATGGAGAAGATGTAGGCAGTTCCTGATGGAGAAGTTGGTTTTGGTTTTAAAGGATGCTTTGTGATGTTTACCTTTTTCACAAGCTGAGCATGGTTTATCCTTAGAAAACACAAGAGATGGTAAGCCAAGGACCTTGTTCTGTTTTACAAGATTGTTAATGTTCTTAAAGTTCAAGTGGGTGAGTCTCTTATGCCAAAGCCAGTTGAGTGTATCAGTGGCCTTAGCAAAGAGACAAGTTCCATCCTGAGTTAGACTGGACATGTCTAATACATAAACATCTTGTCTTCTTGGTGCAATGAGGACAATTTCCTTATTTGCATTGAAGATGGTTCCTTGCTTATCATCAAACTGAACTATGTATTTTGCATCACATAGTTGACTGACACTGATCAGATTATACTTAAGACCATTTACATATGCTATCCTAGTAAAGACAATACCATTGCAGTTTACTGAACCATAACCTTCAGTGAGACATGATGAATTATCAGCAAATATCACTTTGGGTCCTGGTTCTTCCACATATTTATGCAGACACTCCTTAACACCAGTCATGCTCCTTGAATATCCACTGTCTAGATGCTAAACAGGATCCCTGGCATGCTTCTGCACAAATAGTAAACTAGGTCAGTTCTTTCTAGGACTCCATTTCATGGAGGGTTTGGTATTATAGGTCTTTATGAAAGTACTAATTGATTCATGGTCAGAGGTTGAGTGGACTGAGCTACCACATGTTTTGCATTTGGTTGTAGGGGTAGCCTCAGTAGTCTGAGAGGATTGTTTCATTCCTCTTCTTGACTGAATGACCTTCTCTTTTCCTGAGGATTTCTGAGTGGAACTTCCACTAGATTCACAATGTTTGTCATATTGACAATCCTCAGGGTGGTGGTCATTGAATCCACACAAAGGGCAGGGTGGAAAAGGCTTGGCCTTTTGCTTCTGTTTCTGCTTAGAATCAGAAGGGTAGTTCAGGCACTGAGCCTTAAGTCCTGAAAAGTTTGACATGACTGAGCATTGTTTATGATCAGAGGTCCTGTGATCTTCCTTTTTGCAAATCATGCAATAAAGGACTCTATAGCAATCATCAGTGAGATGATTTGTATAGTTGCATAGCTCACATCTTTTCAGGGGTTTTGTGGGTTTGGGTTTGGGTTTGGTCTTTGAGGAAGTTGGTTTTTGTTCCTTCTTGGATTGAGAAGATTTCTCAGAAGATCCAATCTTCTCTCCTAGCTTCCTGACCATTTCAGCCAACTGATCAAATTTTGAGTCAGGGCATTGGGTTGTTACTTCAGAAGGGACTGAAGTTGATGAGTCATCAGTATTTACTGAGACATCAAGGTTTGCTCTCTTCAGGATGGTTGTTCCCCTTCCTGATCTCTCCTTTGGAGAGTGTGGTGAGAAGACCATAGGTGGGAGGCCTAAGTTAGGTGCAGCACCCTGAAGGGTATTTAGTGGAGGAAGTGGAGGGTATGATTCTGATTCAGACTCATTCAAGGACTCAGTGATTGGTTCAGTGAGTTCAAGCTTACTGAGTTTTTCAGTGAGTCCAAGCATATTTTTCAAAGCCTGACTTTCAGGAAGCAAGATCTTTCCAGTCTCAAAGTTTGGTAACTTACTGACTGGGTTGTCCCTGACAATCCAGTCATTTGACTTGGGAAGCAATTCTTGCTCAAAAGATATGCCAGCTGGAATAAAGTTTATTTCATTTTGACACACAATTGGATCAACCATAAGAGGGTCAAAACCAATGGTTTTCTGAGAGATTAATCCCACAGTGTCAAAAACCTTAGGGTTCTTCTTGGTCCAGCTTTGAATGATAGCCTTTTCTTTGTTAAGTTCAGTTTGAAGGACTTGGTTTTGTTTCAAAATCTCAGTGTTCTGAATTTGTAGAGTTATTGTTTCTAGTTTGGCTTGCTTAAGTACAAGCAGTTCATCTCTACATTTGTTCAATTCTGACACAATATTGTTATATTTTGAAAACAAGTTAAGCCTTTGTTCCTCAACAAACTTTAAATCAACACAAATATAATTCATGTAAGACTGCCAATCAGAATCATCATCCATAGAAAGTAAAGTATTTACCTTCTTCATGGTGATGTTGACCCACTCTCCATTTCTAGCATGGCCTTTTCCCACAGCCACCTGATCCTCTTCTGAAAGTGCCATCAGTGCACTAACTCTTATTTCCTTATCTGAGGAAACCTCTTCATCATCCCAATCATATGCTTCAGCTATTAAAACCTTGTTCTTTGTCTGAATAGGTTTAGATGTTTGAGCAGCCTGAGGCAATATGGGGTTAGTTTCAAGAAGTGCTGCAAGTTTAGCTTTGATATTCCTATATTTTGTTTCAAAATCCTTTTGACCCTTGTTTTGGAATTGTTGGGTGGACTGAAACATTTTAGGTTGAAACTTGCTAGTTCCTGAAAATTTGTAAGAAGGTTCTGAGATAGTTTTAGAATAACAGTCCCTAGCAAAATGACCCTTTTTACCACATTTAAAGCATTCAGTGGTCTCATTTGCTTTTGATTTTGTAAAGTTGGACTGATTTCTTTTGATGAAACGTTTTGAACTAGCAAGGAGTGCCCTTTCTTGGAATTCCAAGTTCAGGTCATTCAGGTACTCCTCATCAGTCCTTTCATCAATTTCTTCTTCAGAATCCTCTTGAATATCCTGCACAACACCATTAGAATAGAAAGCAGTTGATATGGGTGTGGAGGTTAAGGCCATTTTGGACTCAAAAGCTTTTGAGTCAGGGTATCTCCTTGAGATCAAGTTGTCTTCATAGACAAACTTCCCATAAATTTCAGGGAGCTCAAGGGTCTGAATGTGGTTAGCATTCCTCAGGCCTTGTGAGAAGTTGAGCCACTTCTCAGGGAGACTGTTGACAAAGCCAACATTTGTCTCATGTTTGGACAGTACAACACCATCATTTGATAATTCATTTATCAAAGTCTTGTATCTGGTGTAGGTCTGTGAGAGACTTTCAGAGTCTTTTGCCCTGAAAGTATTATACTCAAGTTTAAGGTCCATGACCCTATTTTCCTTGGTATCTGAGGGACCCTCAAAGCTGTTTACCAAGTCATCCCAAGTTTGCTTGGCTGTTAGACAGTTGATGACTGATTCCATTACATCGTCAGGAAGACATGATATAAGGATGCTTTTCAGGCGTTGGTCTTGATTGACCACCCTCCTCTCATCAATGGTCCATTGGGCCTCAGGCTTGTTTAGCCCTGTGGCAGTCTTTGGGACAAATGGGCCATCCCTGATACAGGTGATGTAGTAGGGTTCCATACCAGTAAGATAGCAAATCATACGCTTCTTTCATTTGCTAAATTTCCCAGCTTCAAGTCTGGGTGTAACAGCGGAGTAGCTGCCACCCTTTTTGTCGACTAGCTGGGGTACATTGATATCAGCACTCTTGGTTAGTTTAAAAGATTTTATAAACCAAAGGCTTTGATACCACTTGTTGGTCCCTTTACACGATTAGAGTTAACTAGAAAGTTAATCTATTTGTGTTTATGACTAATACAATGTTTAGGATTAATTCTAACAGTTATAAAACGTGAATATAAAAACAACAATATTTTTCAACGTTTAAATTCTTATTAGAAATAATTCCAAGAATCTATACCCAAGTGTTTTGCGGAACAAACACTTGGGATTGAATAGACAAGGGTATGGGGTGTCTCCTATCGAAACTCAAGTTTTGCTTGAGTGGTAACAATATACCCACTGAGCTATCTCAGTGAGTTGTATACTCTTTGTAGGAGAGAAGTTCCTTTGTAAAAGTTCAAGACTTTAAATATACAAAGCACACTTTAACTTCTCTCACATCTGATCTATTTATACACAAGTAATCTAAGTATAAGTGATTAAATATAATACAAGTTGTTGAGGTTGCGTGTCTGACAATTACAAATAGTAATTTGTCATTTCCAAGAACCAATATGAAAGGGCTAATAAGACTTTGGGAGTTGTTGGCTGACACTCCATGACTTTTAGCCGCAATAGGGAAGGTTGGATCTGACAAGAGAAGAGTGTTGGGCTGACACTATTATCTTCTCAGATCTTTTCCCTATTGTTCCCGCCTTTTCTTCAGGCGTTGGTTCCTCAGTCCTTCAATCACTTTGTTGGTTGAGGAGACTGGGGTTCAGTGAGTTCTTGTCCAACACTCACTGAACCATCATCTTCTTCTTTGGCTTAAGTCCTACTCAGGGAGTACCGCCTTCCTGAGTAGTGAATCCTTCTTCTTGAATTCGCCTTAAGCATCCTAAAGATGACTCACTGAGAGGCTGTTCTCTCAGTGACTTGAATTGTTCTCGGTTTAAGTTAACACTTGGTTAATTTGTATTCAAATCATGTTTGAAGCATTCTTGGGTTTTTCATGACCCAACACTATTTGATTAATTATATGGACCACTACTTTGTTTGAATTGTTTTTATTGTAAGATTCTCGAAATTGAGAAGTGAAGGAGATAGAGGAATAAGCACTTAGAATAAGCTCTAATAAGCAAATGGAGAAAGGAGTAAAATGTGGATAAGTTAGAAATTAATTTAAAAAAAAAAAAAAAAAAAAAAAAAAAAAAAAAAAAAAAAAAAACTGCTTCTGCAAACCGCCGACTGGTGATTCCAACCGCCGGTCGGAGGACCCAGAAAAGAGAGGCCAAACCGCCGATTCAAAGCATGAACCTTGGTGGTCGAACTCTCAGTAAAACTAAGTTAAAAAGCCAAACCGTCGGTTCAAGGGTGAACCGCGGCGGTTCAGCCCACGTAAAAATATATATCTCTACATTATATATAACAGGAGGCGTTACACGTAGATAATGCCACATAAATGTCACCTCAATGCCACATAATCATAAACTATGCCATGTAAGCAATTTTTTTTATTAAATTCGGCTGATTTATTTTTTTTGCAAAAAAGCACCTGCATGGATTCGAACTCATGACCATGCATATAATATGTGGTATCTTAACCACTGAACCACTACAACTTTTTGGAGATATTCTGTAACTCGAAACCTATAAACCTGTGCAATTTATTTTATTTTTGCTAATTCACATATATCTAATTCAATTCTGCGATTAAAAAACCATTAAATAAAAACCTAATGCGCTTCAATTGTGAGCCTCTCCAAAAAACCCTAACATGCTTCTTTATTCATTCCTGCACCATTCAATCCCTCCTAAAGTTTGTTGATTATTTTTTGCAGAACGATTCACTTATTCATGATGATTTAAATTGCCAATTTGGTGCACATATATAAAAATCGAAGGTATCGCCTCTCCAGAATATATGACTGCGATCAAGTATTTGCTAGACTCACTAACTGGAGTCAATCATGTCGAGATTGACATGGAAAATATTTAATGCAGGTTTTATGTGGGCTAATATCATGCACTGAGGCGAAAATTTGCTAATATGGATTTAATGCAGGTTCTATGAAGTAGGCCATATTGGATTTAGAGCAATGAGAGCAACATAGCAGCAGATACATACTTGGAGCCTATGTCTGTTTCCCAAATCAAGAAAAAATATGAGTAAGAAACTTCCAGATCTCTATGGTCATAGTTATCTTTTACAATTAGTCAACTTTTTGGATGCGCTGATTCGTGGTATTATCAATTACAGGTTAATTGTAAGTGGTTATTGCAGTTTAAATAAGAAAAATAAATAGGGAGTTAAATTCAAACAACCAAAGTTGTTTATCTGATGTAAGTTTCTATAAGAGTAACAAATTTTCCACAGTTTGGCCTCCAACCTTTCCTCTCAAACTCTAAATCAACTTCTCGCTTTGATTAATCAAAGGTATGTTTTTCGTTTAAGGAAAACAAAATCATAAGCTTAACGGGTATCAAGCGAGGCATCGGGTCAAGACAAATTTGAAGCAGCAAAGAGAAAGCTCCAGGAAGAGTATAAACAAGTGGAAAATGGTTAGTGTTTCCTTCTTTGGATTACATAAGTAACAATTTAGAGATGGCATTTTGATCCATTTACAGATAAACGGGTCAAATTGGGCGATGTTTTATGTCTAATGAGTTTGTATTAAGTTAAAGAGTTAACTAATAATCAAAGAGATTAAAATAGTCACCTGCTACAATTATTGAACTTTATGGCAGTTTAACGGTGTTTGGGTGAGCTTATTTCAAAAGGATTATTGCTATTTTCAGTAAGTAAAAAAGCTAATAAGCATTAACACTCAGACCGGGGCTTTTTCAAAACACGTAGTTAAAACTTAGAGACAGTCTTTTTGGGACAACTCGACCCCACCCTTTATAACCCGCACCAAAAGATTACCCGATATGTTCCATGTAATTAATCGGATTTCAAATCTAATATGCTCACAGGAGGTTCCTATAGTGGTTGGAGAAGCATTGAAAAGGCTATTGGCACAACATCTCAAGAAACTCAGTGCCGACGACACAAGTTGCCACCATGCCCAACCAGCTATGTATTAATGCCAAGGTGAAACAGATTTGAAATAGTAGATACCAAATGATGGAGAAAGAATTGCTAATGGGTTTAACCTGCTACGATTCTTATTATAGTTATCTCCTCCATAGCCTCGCCTATTCGAGTCACATTGACTGCGTATATATTTCTTGACTCATATAACTCACTTTGTTGTTGTAAGGAACTAAATATATTTGATATGTTCAAAATTGGTTATCGGCTTACGAAGTAAGGTGTTTGGAGAGCTACTCTCGAAAGACAGATCCAAACACCCGTATAACATTTTCGGTAACAGTTTGCTATACATGCTAGCTTAAAATTTGTGTCTGCTTCGTTTTACGTAGACTCACTCTCAATTGATATACGGTTTCAGAACTATGGTGAGGATCCTAAATTTGGGATATCACCTCCGGTGTCGCGCACACTCAAAATTGCACTAATGTAATGAATATTCTTTTAGTATCACATGTTCTTATAAAATCCGCCTGATGTTTTTGTTTCAGCTGTCCCCAGATTTGTTATCATTCGTGAAGCTGCAAAAAGGAGCATCATCGACGTCCAAAAGTTAGACTAACTTTCATTACTTGACTCATAAGTCTCACACATATGAACCAATCATAACTCAGAAACTGTGTGTTTCGCAACGGAATGGCTATTGGGTTTACAATGTGAAACAAAATGGCTGCAGACTTTGATATACAAACATGTGACGCAATGGAAAAACTGGTGAGTATAGCAATCAGCTCATGCCGAGTAACGAATAGATACGGAGGTAATCATAATGTTTAATATTTACAATTGCTACGCACGGTTTATGTAAAATTTTATAAATGCAAAATCCAATAAGCATAAGTCTACAACTTACGGGGACTCAAGCAACTCAGTATTATCTAGACCCCAGTATCCCGGAAGTCCAACAAGTACTTAATTTGTCACACCGAAACCTTTTCCACTGACGCATTATGCATACCAATATACACAGATTCATTACAAATCAAAATTGGTGCAGGTACAAAGAACTGCTGGGTAGAACAAACACTGGGCATCCAACGGCAAAGACATGAAGACTAAGAGCAGGTCAAATGAGGAACCAGTTCTCACTGGCGAAGCTACTTGAAGTGAATTCTCAAATTTAAAAAGTAACAACATACCTTTTTACACAACTTAGTCTTAAAAATTAACGGTATTAACAGTTACTATCCTAAACAGTGGGTCAACTCGGCAAGTGAGGCAACCATCTATAGAGTCATCTCAGGAAGGCCATGGCATTACAAAAGACACTCAGCTTGCATCCAAAAAATCTCGACGAATTCCCTGTACCAAGTTGCAAGGACCACGGGCCATAGCATGTCCCAAATTACAGGCAATTGTACACACACTTCGTGCAGCCATACAATTAACAATAAATATACCAGCTAACAGTAACTATTTTCCAGTGTTGGAGTTGTTAGTTCGGCTTTTGCTCAAATCGTACAACCAAGTTGTCAACCCACAACCATTCATTCAACTTCATTTTCTATTATAATGTACATTTTGATTTTCATAGATGCAACATTTTTGGCGGGTCATGCAACTATACAACGTTCTATTATGTCTGCAGATTGGACCAAGAAGTCAGAAAGAACAACCAGTCATTAGTTGTGGTTTGGTTAGAACCAAAGGATATACATGGCTTCAGATTCTTGACAATCCCACTTGCGCCAAGCCCGGTAGCTACTGACTAGCTGAAGTGTTAGAAAAGGCATGTTTGGGTAAGCTTTTTTCTTTTCTTTTATTTTTTTTAATAGGTCATGTTTAAGTACTGATCCAAACGGTTCTGGCAGGTTTTTGATTGCACATATACATTTTTTTAGCTTACTAATTGTGCACGTGGGTCTTGCCAGGCCACATAATCAAGAGATGTATTTTCATTGAAGGTGAAAGTTAGAATCCGTGATTGGAGAAGTAGTTAGAATGCGTAATTGAAGTGGTAAGTTCAGCGTGTTCGTTCAGTATGTTGGTTTAGTAGTAAAGAGTGTGAAGTCGTCCGGTGAGTCATTCAGTAGTAAAGAGCTTGAAGTCGTTCAGTGAGTTCGTCCAGTGAGTCGTTCTGTGAGTTCGTCCATTTATTATGTTGGTGATCTTCTTGATTATATTCAATTATAATCAGGTTAAGATGAGCATTGATGGTTGTTCTTTATTCATTTGAATTGTATAGTTGCCATTGCAAATCTAAAGGTAAAAAATGCTAAAGCTCAGTTCTTCACATACTCCTTACATTAACCTTATCAAGAAAACAATTTATTCAATATCATTTTTGTGGGAGTATCTTTGCCAAGCTTGGTCATTCAACACATCAATTTCGTTGTTGCAGATGGAGAGGCTGGCCAAATGTCAATATTTAGAGAAAAGAGGTCAGAAGGCTTGTGCACTTCTTTACATAGCATTCAACAGGTTGCAAGTTTTGTCAGGCCTTTTTAAAATCAGCAAATATAAAAAAGACAAGTCGTTGGTGGCATTTCTTTCACGCAATTTTCAGGTGGGTCTTGCCAGGCCACATAATCAAGAGATGTATTTTCATTGAAGGTGAAAGTTAGAATCCGTGATTGGAGAAGTAGTTAGAATGCGTAATTGAAGTAGTAAGTTCAGCGTGTTCGTTCAGTATGTTGGTTCAGTAGTAAAGAGTGTGAAGTCGTCCGGTGAGTCATTCAGTAGTAAAGAGCTTGAAGTCGTTCAGTGAGTTCGTCCAGTGAGTCGTTCTGTGAGTTCGTCCATTTATTATGTTGGTGATCTTCTTGATTATATTCAATTATAATCAGGTTAAGATGAGCATTGATGGTTGTTCTTTATTCATTTGAATTGTATAGTTGCCATTGCAAATCTAAAGGTAAAAAATGCTAAAGCTCAGATCTTCACATACTCCTTACATTAACCTTATCAAGAAAACAATTTATTCAATATCATTTTTGTGGGAGTATCTTTGCCATGCTTGGTCATTCAACACATCAATTTCGTTGTTGCAGATGGAGAGGCTGGCCAAATGTCAATATTTAGAGAAAAGAGGTCAGAAGGCTTGTGCACTTCTTTACATAGCATTAAACAGGTTGCAAGTTTTGTCAGGCCTTTTTAAAATCAGCAAATATAAAAAAGACAAGTCGTTGGTGGCATTTCTTTCACGCAATTTTCAGGTTAGTTCAAGCTCAACCATTGCTTTAAGTATCACATTTGTCATGAGTGTACTGAATTTCAAAACCTCAATTAATTCAATACAAGATGAGAAGAATAAAGCGCTGAATTACCCCAGTCGCAACACCCTTCCCTCTGCAGTCCCTCTTACTCTCATGAGTTCTTTTTCCAATCCAGAGAAACCCATGGCTCCTAAACTAGAATTTTTGGGCTTTCAGATCTGTATTGATTTAGGCGTACTTCTGTACTAAGTCTAGGTGTGTAGGTCATTGTCTCATTGGGTTTTTGGTTTGACTTTACATAGTTGAGGAACCAAAGGTGTTGATTCAGATAAAGGTTGCAGACTCTTAAACACCAACAAATAAACAATTAATAACTATCCACATCACTGATGGCGTGCCTGCGCCTGCATGGCTGCATAGACCATTCATTGACTGGAATGCTTGCATAAATAGACAAACCAACACTAGCTTAACTGAAAATATCAGCCACATATCAGTAACAAGATACGATATGCAATGTTTAAGTAGAAATTCTAACAACGTTCTTACAAAAAATAGGTTGCCTATTTTGGGAAGAGATGTGCTTGATAAAAGCCTATAAAATAATGCTTAAATTGACATTATGTATTTTCAGTTTTGAGTATAAACTTTTTATTTTTTAGAGGTGTTAATTTATTCTAAATTTAAAATGGTACTCCAGTAGACGGTTGACTTCATAAAATGTTTATTACAGGTCAACTTTGACTTCTCACAGTTGCAAGGCATAAACGGTGGCGTGGTACTTTATCAGTTAGGTGATACTAAGCGGTCTAATAAGGATGCGGTTCTCATTTTTATCATTTCATAAAGGTGTTATTTCTTATTTATCTTGCTTGCCAATGTTTAGTTTGATGGTGTTTGAATCTGATGCCATTGTTGATGTTTGAAGCTGCTTTTCCGATACGTTTGCAATTGAAGTCGACAAGGGGAAGAAATACCTTTTAAGAATTGTAAACGCATCCCTGAACGGTGAGCTTTTCTTTGCTGCTGTGATGTTCGATAAACGTTTAGTTCTTTTTCATCAAATACTCAAAAGGGCTTATTGGTCGTACCAGAACACTGTTAAATGTTTCAATAAGCTAACCCGAACACTCCCTCAAGATATTAATGATCGACAAAGTCTGAATGCTGCAGCAAACCCTCCTCCCTCCCATTTTGCCAGATTAGGATTACACAATGTAGAATATTATATACTAAGGCTGATACTTTTCGGCTCTGGTGTCATGTATAGAAAGAACTTGCAAATTGTAAACACAAAATTGAAGATTTTGAAGAACATCAAAGGCCTTAGAGTAAGCTGCACCAAAACAAAGTACTTGATATGCAATATTAGAAGTATTTTTGTTTAGAATTCGAGAAAAACTTTCTGATTGATTCATTGCTAATTTGATGTAGCTAGGCTTTTAACATGAAGTTCATTTCATTAGTTTTCTTTCTTACACAATCATCAAAATCAGTAGCAAATGAGATAGTAAAGACATGTCAAGTGCCGAGAAAATGTGGAGCACTTTTTCCCCCATTGGAGATATTGCTTTTGCATATGCTCGCTGTCCTGTCCTACCTAAGATCCACACATCTACGACTCCTGACCGTATTAGTGTCCCGAAAGCATTTAAGTAACCAGAAATGTAAGTGATTCTTTTGTGGGTCATTTTTGGTATGTGTTGAAATGGCCCGGGTTGGCCTATTTTACCATTGACAGGTTGCGCTTTTAACCAACAATTTTTGTGCTTGTCCCATTAGAAACAAAATGTTAAATTGGTAGAAATCACAGGTAAAATATGACCATTTTTCAATTGTATTTGGGCTTATTAATACCTGAGTTTTCCTGCTACCTACAGATTCTATATGACTATTTCATTTCTTATTAGTCCTCACATATACAAAGTGAAATGCAGAACCTCATTTAGTCACTTGAAAAATTGAAAATATAACAGGTCGCAAATGGAAATGAGACCATAGACTACGAAGAGTTCACAGCAACAATGCACATGAACATAATGGATAGAAAAGAGCATCTCTACACTGCATTTAAATACTTCGATAAAGATAACAGTGGGTAAGTAAACCTTTCATGCTCCTCTAATGATCATGATCTTCGAAGTTACGAAGTTAATTTGCAGGAAGGATAACAATTCTCTTTGTAATATCAACATCAGGTACATGATAATCTTTATTAATGATGTTGATGATATTATATCATAATATTCGATCGTAACATATGCACGTAGGTCTTGCCAGGCCACATAATCAAGAGATGTATTTTCATTGAAGGTGCAAGTTAGAATCCGTGATTGGAGAAGTAGTTAGAATGCGTAATTGAAGTAGTAAGTTCAGCGTGTTCATTAAGTATGTTGGTTCAGTAGTAAAGAGTGTGAAGTCGTCCAGTGAGTCGTTCAGTAGTAAAGAGCTTGAAGTCGTTCAGTGAGTTCGTCCTGTGAGCCGTTCCGTGAGTTCGTCCATTTATTATGTTGGTGATCTTCTTGACGTTCTCTACAATAAAGATCATTACAAGCTTGCTCTTTGTCAAATCAATACCGCCAGGAATCTCATTGGTAAAATTGCTAAAGATTACATGAAGTTGTTTAAGTATGGTGACTCACTCTATAGGTGCAATGCTTGAAGGTTTCTGCTCTTGGTCGTATGTGTACCATCTTGTGAACATACACAAGGATCTATGCAAAGACGATCTATTAACACAATGGGTGATGCCACTAATGTTAATTCCTTTGTGCTTATTGTAGGACGAACTTGAGTGGATGTTAGATAATTTTTCAAATGAGGTAATATGTTTTAACTACTATTCTAATAGTGAAATAACAAAAATCCAAAAAGCAATGCCTTTAATAAATCTGACACTTCACACTTGCATACATATATAGTAATTTATAAACTATGATTCAAACCACGAGACTAATTGCTTACCTTTATATCCTTTGAAGTAGTTCTTGCATAAATTTGATTGCAGGAGCATGTTCCTTTAATAAATTTGATTGCAGGAGCATGTTCTTGCATAAAGCATTGGTGGATAAAATAGTGGGTCGGACACATTGGGTGAATACAATGGCCAGTTCTTTTGTGCGAGCCCAAGTTACTTGAAACAACAATCTTTTTTGACCTTTTTAATAAATAGTTGACGTGTCAAATATGCTAAAAAAATTGATGTAATAAGTTGTTATGATTATTTTTATTATGTTTTTTTTTTTCTATTGTTTGAATGTTTCAGTTTTATGGTCAAGATCAAATATACATTAATGGGACCATTAACAGTAAGCATCGTCATTTTTGATCTTTTGTATTTTTGTGCTTGGTTTGTTAGTTTTTAGTTTCTGTAAATATTCTTATCGTAGGGACACGTTGGCATGGTCAAACGATGAGCAATCCGGCCTTGGTTGTCTCAATCTATGTAACATACAGTTATTTAAGGTGCGTATACATTTGATTTTCTTACTCTTGTGTCTTCCTATTCTGTTGCTTAAAATTGATGGTGTTCTTTTTGCAGTTATGATGATACATCAGGGATCTCAGTACAATGTTGGTCAATTTGAATCCTTGAATAATAGGTAAAAATAGACATCACTTTTAGATGGTTGCATTTAGGTGTTTGGAATGTGTGTTTAAGACAAAAATTCTTATATTACACATGTTAATGACAGGATGATACACAGGAGAGGACCCGACCCCGACCAACCCGACCCAATTAACACCCCTACATGTATAGTTATGATCTAAAAATGCTTATCCAATACGCGAGTTTGCATGGTATCATAGCCGTCTTACACCAAAGAACACTCTGTAACCAGGAGAAAATATTAACATAATTGTTAACCATAGTGTCATTAATATTATTACGTAAGCATTTGAGATCCTGTATAAGTCTTCATGTTGCATTACAATAGCAACCTTACAGAGATAAACCAGAGAATTTTAAAGGTTGATGATGAGTATAAAATAACACAACAGGTTAGTATTTAGCGCTTTATATTTTATGGTTTTTACTAAGGTTTATTGTTTAATTGAGTTTCTTTTCTTTGTTAGTTGATAGATCAACACAAGGGTGTGCTTTGAAAGGCAAAATCCGACTATGAAAAATTGAACAATACCATAAATGATTTGCAGGCATCTGAGGTTCTAGAACTAAATTCTTCTTTTTCATATAATGATAGAGGGATAACTTTTATAATATGAAACCAACCATTTATATAACATACCTACCATGTGTTTCCTAAAACTATTTCTTGTGCTGATATCTTAGGCTCTTAGCATTAGCAGCAAGAGATGTGGTCACTTTGGTTAGTATATTTTTTTACTGTAAATCCTTGAAAATATATAAATGCTACGTGCTTTGATTTTAACATTAAAGTTCTGTTTTTATTTAAATGTAGTATGGAGGAACAGTATGGAATGTCCCCAAAGGAAGAAAATATGGAAGAGTTTCAAAAGCAACCGATACACGACAGTTAACATGTCCAACCTTCAATATTTCCCAGTTGCAAAAAAGTTTTGCTCAAAGAGTTCTTGGGACTTAGAGAGCTTTTAGGGATAAACTTGAATTACTTCAACAAACATTGTGTACAAAGAATTTTTATTTCGCTTATGAATAACCATCATGTAACTAATTTGTTATGCCACTTATAATTGTTCTTTTTATATATAAAACATGACCAATCTATAATGGTTTTCCATTTATTTTTGTTAAACATATATCCCGTTATTCATTATTTTATTTTTATGTTAAAATAATTTCAGAAAACAATTTTATGAAGCAAACCTGCCCATCGGTCGGGTCATGATTTTATTTTCCAGAGTTATAGTCCAAGTATATTATATTTCATTTGACATGTATTTGTAAACCTTTAGGTACATATAATCATCAAATGTTGGGGAACTTATATCCATTTCCTTAATTGCTGAACTGGGGATACCAGAATGCTTGATATGTGTGCAACTTCTGTGGGTTAATGTAAAGAAGTTGAGTAACTAACCAAAAGCCATAAGAGCTCCTAACGGGTAACCAACCTCTATATAGCCACTAAAGTGCTTGAGGTTCATCTTGATTACAGTTGCTAACATCATTTATACATTTAAGCATACGATATATATATATATATATATATATATATATATATATATATATATATATATATATACACATATATATATATATATATATATATATATATATATATATATATATATATACATATTATATATAACAGGATGCGTATAACGTCATCAAATGCAGGATTGATGAATAAGCGCTGGATTGATGAGTAATCATGCTCTTATTCCACCTAAGCAGTCCACCTAAGCAAGATTTGACCGAATAAAATTCGTATGTTGACTTTTAATTCCGAAATTTTAAAAAAGTCTCTAAAGATTCGAACTTGGGTTGTTTACATGTCTTAAGTATATATCAATGTTACCATTAGAACAAATTATTTTTTGTGTTATAGCTATCAAAAAAAATAACTATAATCTTCTTTTTTGATGGCCATGCGGAATATTTGGAAAGATATATGTATTTTCTAAACATGTATCCCGTTTTATTTTTCAAAATATGCTTAATTTGTAGAAGATATGATTTTAAAGATAAGTTTACAATGTATTTTGTATAAATATTTTATTCCTATATTTAAGATCATATACCTACTTTTACACTATATGTGGATGAAAATATAAAGTTTCTTCTCAAGCCAATCCTATGAGAATAATACGTATACTCCTTCAGAAGGTTTGTTTTTTATATATAATTTAACCAATGTGTTGTTATAATTTTATTGTTATTATATAATTAATATAATGTTTACATGGACAATCATATATATAGCAAACACGTATTTGTTTGGTTGCTATATTGTTGTTGATGTTTTTGTTGAAGCAATCCAATGCAAGAGGGTCTCATAAGAATTCATAAGGTAACCACTGTGTTGTTAATCAATGTGTTGTTGTGATTTTATTGTTGTTGTTGTATAATTAATCTAATGTTTTCATGGACAATCATATATGTTTTATATTGTTGTTGTTGTACTTAAGCTAATGTTTACATGGACAATCATATGTATAACACACATCTATTTGTTTGGTTGTTATATTCTTATTGATGTTGTTCTTTAAGCAATCCAATGGAAGCAGGTCTCATAAGAATAGTACGGGTACTCCTTTAAAAGGTAATCATTGTTGTATAATCAATCACGTTGTTGTATTTTAATTGTTGTTGTTGTATAATTAATCTAATGTTTACATGGACAAATGACATACCAATCTAAATGCAGAATCATTTTGTACTGTTGGATAAACGTCATATTAAAGTATCGGCAGTTTATATTAGTAAAGTTAGTACTGCTATCAATATATTTGTACTGTTAGATAGACGTTGGTACTGGGTTGAAATTTACGTCTTTATTAAAATATCCGTTGAGGACTTATGTTGATATTATTATTAATATTTGTTTAAAAGGGACTATTTTTTGTATATTTTGACTTTTAATATATTTTGTTCACCTTTTTTGAATGGAAAAACATACTTATTTTACTTGACGGTGCTCCAATACAAGCCCTAATAATTATTTCATAAAATTCCAATTCACATTCTTCATCTCACTTTATAATCCAAAATACTTTAATTCCAGCAGTCAAATCAACAATTTACCAGCAGTCATGGTTACTTTAACCTTTGCCAACAAACACAACATGGTAGCTTATTTGGAAAAGGCAGAGGATGACACCAAATACCATCAGATAATCGACTTTTTAAATGCTTCTCACATAAGGTATTCTCTAACATTAAATCCTACTATATATGTTCCCCAAATCAAAGAGTTTTGGCAGAGTTCCACTGTCAAAACATTTGAAGATGGTCATACCGAATTAGTTGCAACAGTTGATGGTAAATGTATCACTCTTACTGAATCATCAATCAGGCGGCATCTCCGATTGGGTGATTCAAATGGTATTAGTTCTATGCCAAACACTGAAATTTTTGAAAATTTAACTAAAATGGGTTACAATATAGAATCAGAAGCTTTAACCTTCCAAAAAGGGGCTTTTGCCCCACAATGGAGGTTTTTAATTCACACCATCCTTCACTGCCTCAGCCCAAAGAAAACCTCATGGGAACAGTTCAGTAGCAATATCGCGACCGCTCTCATCTGTTTGGCCACTAACAGAACTTTCAATTTTTCTAAACTTATCTTTCAAGCCATGCTTAAAAATGTTTATATCAAATCAAAATTTTTGATGTATCCCAGGTTCATACAAAGTATTTTGAACAAATCTAAACATCAACTTCTTCATCATAAAAATGTTTATCCCACTCCCAAGCTTTCCCAAAAAGTTTTCAGTAATATGAAGATGCCCTCAAAATGGTATAATGAGGAAGAGGTCCCTTTATTTGATTCCATGTTACAAGTAGACTGTGAAGGATCATCATGCCAAGTTGCGCCCCATCACACACTAGATAGGTCTGTATCCAGAGAGGGCTCTGTTGTTCCTCAGCATCAAGACCCTGTGACTCTCCATGTAGCAGATGAGTCTGGCGTTGTCATTAAAAAAAGGGATGCTTCTACTGTCGCGAGTTTAGAAAATGGGCAGGACAAAACTAATGTACATAATAAAGAATATGTGACAACACTTCCAGTACCAGGTTCCTGTGAACCCAGTACTATTGGTGGAATCGCAAGCCGACGCGATATATTTGTTGGCTCGGGAAGTCAGCACATGGTGGATCATGAATCTGTGTCTCATGATGCACCTGTTTATGAAGGTAATACATCAGGAAGTATTGAGGGCAGCCAAACACTTAAGGAATTGATGGAAACATGTACAAATTTGTCTCAGAAGGTTACTGCATTGGAGTCTGATCTCAATTCTAAGGATTCAAAAATGGAAACGGTGGAAGCTGAACTCACTTCTCACAAAAAGCTTTTCAGCAATGTGTATACAAAGCTGGTGCGTAAAATAAAAAATTTGGAAAAACAGGTCAAGACACTTAAAAGAAAAGGGTCGGCTAACATGGTATCATCTTTTGAATCATCTTCTTCAGCAAGTTCATTGGATGGTGAAGGTGCAGGTAAAGATGTGGGTTCTTCCAAACATGGAGGGAAAATTGCTCAGATTGACCAAAATCCATCTGTTTTTATTGTTCAAGAGCAGTATGAGACTCAGGAGAGGCAAGAACATCAGATGGATTATGATACTGCAGATTTTGATGGAAGTACTGGTGGATTTGGTGATGGTGATGATGAGACAGAACATGATGTTGGCGTTGTTGAGGGTGCTGCTATCCTGCATAGTTTAATGGATGCTGGGTATAAAGGTTCTGCCAGTGCATTTTATACAAGGACACCACGAAAATCAAATGCATACAAGGGAAAAGGAATAATGGCTGAGCAAGAACCATCAAGGAAATTGTCAACGAAGGAAAGAGCACCAATAGAATTGGATGATTATTTGGTTCAGAATGGGAATCAAACAAATATTGATGAAGAAAGTATTAGTCGTCGAAATGGTGTTGACAGTACAAAGTTAAAAGTGCAAGATGTTTGTATGAAAAGTAGTGTTGTTGATGCTTTTGAAATTAAAAGGGTAGAAAAAGGAAAGGCATCCATGACAGTAGATGAACCTGAGCAGGAACCTGAGAAAAAAAATGAAGTTAACCCAAAAACACATGTTCAAATTGACTTGGATGAACAATTAGCAATGAAAGCAAGTGGAAATGAAGTTGCAAGTTCTACGGGAAATCCGAAATTGCAAGTGAGGAGAGTATCTTCAGATACTATTGTGACAGAACAAGATAAAATACAACAACTAATTGATTCTGATATGGTTGTGAGGAAGAAGAGTATAGAACTTTTAGCGGATGAACGCATAGCTGATGGGAAAAAGTCAGACATGCTTGAAGATTTTATTAACTTAAAGAGTTATGCAGAATCTTATAATCAGATAACACAGACTATTGGTAAGAATAAAGGTCAAAAGAGAAATAAAAACCCAACAAAGGAACAAGTCATCAGAAAGATGAAGACGTATGTTATGAATGAAGCTGGGTTGACGGCAGTTCAGTTGAAGGGAAAATCAGATTTAGAAATTCAATCTCTGTATTACAATGCATACAAAACTGTTCGAACGAAAATTCCTATGGACCAACATGAAAGATCACCAAAAAGGCTCAAGGCTGCTAAGAAAGCACAACATGTGAATGTGGACACATCTACGGAGAGAGTAAAAGTATCGCAAGAGAAGATGAGCAAAATGTTAGCTAAGGTGCCAGAAATTCTACATGTTGAACCACTCCAATCTAGACATCCAATAATTGACTGGGATATTTACATGGATAGATTTGGGTCAGCTTGGAAGGTTACTAGATTTGGTGGAGAGACAGCAGTGTACAAGAATTTTGACAATTTGCTGAGAGCCTTTGATAGAGAAGATCTGGATGCTTTATGGAGGTTAGTTCAAAATAAGCTTAAAATAAAGAAGAAGTGTGATGCGAAAGAGCAAGAACTTTGGGTTGAATTAAAGAGATTATACGAACCAGATCCTTCGGATGATCGTTGGTATTTTCCTTTCTTTGAGCTATCAACTGAATGGGAGTTCTATGGTACGTGCAATGTTCATCGTCTGTCGGCACAAGACGGAATCGATATATTCATGTTAGCTGAACTAGAATATCCATTAAGTTATGAAGTACTTGCAATGATGATTTCTTTACAGCTCAAGTATGAAGAAAATTCTGAAGTAGTCCAAAATCTAATACACAGGATATATGATCAGTTTGAAAGGAAGAGACACGATGCCTGAAGAAGAAAAGAAGTGAATTGTTTGGAAATATCCCATGAACATCAAAACTTGAGTTTAATTCCAGCCATGTGGGTAATGGGTGTGATTAATTACACCAATTTGGAACAGTTTGTAGAAAAATACCATTTTCCGCTACCAAACCCCTTCATTGTGCATTATGTAACATGTAACAACTCCTTTTGGCTATATGTATTTATTGTGTATGAAACGATATCTAATTTTGTTGTTGTGTTAGGGGCTTTTGTAATTTTTCAATTGGTGAGCACATATTATATGATGGATCTAATTAAAAGATGGTTGCTATTTCGTTTTTGTTTGTATAACATTTCATTATGTATAATCTTTTTGTATATACTTATTTAATTTTAAGTTTATAAATCGTTAATTTTATCATGTTTTCTCTGGTGCTTTAAAGAAATTGAACATCGACCTTGAATATGAAGGCAAATTTTTTTGATTTGTAATGGTGAAACTATACGTTTACCAACAACAACCAAACATTTATTGATAGGTTTCATGTTTACACCCATTACAAACTTCCCTGTCATCTAAACACACACTTAGCTAGACCCACAACTTTCAGTACCACTGTTTTCTTTCATTTCCTTCACTTCCTTTAGAAATTTAAACACAGCTTCAAGATTCTTAATCCTTGATTCCAAATCAGAAGCCTTTGACAACCCGATGTCGGCAGCCTCTTCCATGTCCTTCTTAACACCCAAACGATCTTCAGAAGCCTTTGACAACCCGATGTCGGCAGCCTCTTCCATGTCCTTCTTAACACCCAAACGATCTTCATTGCAGCGATCCTCTTTCTTAAACCCACTATACAAAGCCTTCCCCTTATCATTTTGTGACATAGCTACCGAATTTGGGATTTTGGTTGAATGTGTGTTGCTGTTTATTTAGGGTGAATTGAAGTAAAATGGAAACAATATTACGGTACAGCTTTTGGGTTAGCTTTAAATAGATTATAATAGTTATGAATGTGGTTGGACTATTATACCCCTAAGAATATAACACACGACTTTTCGTTGACCCCAACATTGTAAAGGACGAGGCTATTACACTATAGGAAATATTAGCATGAAAACCCGTTTAAAATGTTATAGAAAACATTACCATTGTAAAGAATGATTAAAGCGGGTAGACACGCCAACCCGTTTAAAATGTTATAGAAAATACTAAAAAGAGTAAACAAACATTTGTAGTTAGATACTCTGTATACACAGATACGTTTGAATTCATATATATTATATTTTTAATATTATGTTATTTCTAAAGTTATTTAATTTTATTTCCATAGCGTGTTTGCACAAAAGGATAACGTTATTCGGAAATTAGAAGGGGACACAATAGAATTGTACTGCTGAGTTGTCGCCATGCTTCTGATATTTTTTGTATTTTAATTTTGTACTGCAACGCAGCCGTTTTGGTACTGATTTTATAACCAATTCATAAAGGTTATATTATAACGTAGTCCATTGTTTTTACACATAATCAACTCTAACAACATTTTTAAATGTTTAGACACGAACTATAGTGGTTTTTAATTTAAAATTTCATAACAGATAAAAATATAATTCAAGCAAAAATCATTCTATATTTTGTACTGCTACGCAGCCGTTTTGGTACTGATTTTATAACCAATTCATAAAGGTTATATTATAACGTAGTCCATTGTTTTTACACATAATCAACTCTAACAACATTTTTAAATGTTTAGACACGAACTATAGTGGTTTTTAATTTAAAATTTCATAACAGATAAAAATATAATTCAAGCAAAAATCATTCTATATATTTACAATATTGGAAGATATCAAATTTTTAAATATTTCATCCAATATTAATGATAATGGTAAAAGTTTATTAATTTAAATAAACAAAATATTTATCATAATTACAAAAGAAGTTAAAGGATAATCATTATATTCCCAACTTGACTCTACACGTATACACTTTCCAATGCAAACTACGGCTAAACTGTTCATATGTCATATCGGTTATAATTTTTTGTATAAACACCATTTGATGATCATATTTGTCATTTTATTTAAATCAAAAAAAAAAATAATAAATAATAAAAAAAAATCTTAAACTGAAGGTACTGTTGACAAAAAAAATGTCATTAACTATAAGAATATAATGATTAAAATGTTAGCATGAAAACCCGTTTAAAATGTTATAAAAAATACTAAAAAGAGTAAACAAACATTTGTAGTTAGATACTCTATATACACAGATACGTTTGAATTCATATATATATATTATATTTTTAATATTATGTTATTTCTAAAGTTATTTAATTTTATTTCCATAACGTGTTTGCACAAAAGGATAATGTTATTCGGAAATTAGAAGGGGACACAATAGAATTGTACTGCTGAGTTGTCGCCATGTTTCTGATATTTTTTGTATTTTAATTTTGTACTGCTACGCAGCCATTTTGGTACTGATTTTATAACCAATTCATAAAGGTTATATTATAACGTAGTCCATTGTTTTTACACATAATCAACTCTAACAACATTTTTAAATGTTTAGACACGAACTATAGTGGTTTTTAATTTAAAATTTCATAACAGATAAAAATATAATTCAAGCAAAAATCATTCTATATATTTACAATATTGGAAGATATCAAATTTTTAAATATTTCATCCAATATTAATGATAATGGTAAAAGTTTATTAATTTAAATAAACAAAATACTTATCATAATTACAAAAGAAGTTAAAGGATAATCATTATATTCCCAACTTGACTCTACACGTATACACTTTCCAATGCAAACTACGGCTAAACTGTTCATATGTCATATCGGTTATAATTTTTTGTATAAACACCATTTGATGATCATAGTTGTCATTTTATTTAAACAAAAAAAAAAAAAAAAAAAATCTTAAACTGAAGGTACTGTTGACCAAAAAAATGTCATTAACTAACAAAAGAACCCTAAAAATTGCAGATATTGAAGACCACAAACAAGACCAACCAAAGTATGTTAAAATTTTTATACTATGTGTTACCCTATATATTTAGTAACTGAATGTCTTTGATTTTTTTTGTAGCAAGCAGCCCAAACGGGAAGGACACGAGGTGCTGTCCAGTGAAAACCAATCACTTGCAGAAATATTTGAATCAGAAGAATCATCTGAAGGTACTTTGTTAACATGATGAAATTAATGTTAAAAACGATATGGTATATAACTATTGTGTTTGACTTATATTTATTCATTTATTAGAAGTTGAGGATTCTGAAAATGATGACGAAACACAGAGCGTAAGTTCTGTTTATGATTGGTTGATTTCTGAACAATTAGCCAAGAGAATGACAAAATGGCAACGTAAAGAGGAACGAGATGAGCAGGTGAAAAAAGAAAGACAAAATGCTAAGAAAATTTTAGAAGAAGGTGATGGTTTTGAGAATGCAGAAGGCATAAATGAAGAAGTTGATGTCGATCGAGACGAAGACGACATTGACCCTGAAGACTTTGAAACTTTCACTTATGATGACTTGCATTTGGCATACTCTTTTGCTTCAACACCCTAAATTAAGTTAGTAGTTGGATTTTGTTTATATTGGCATGCCACATGTTAGGCACTTTTGAAACTTTTGAATGTTAAGAAACTTTCATGTTATGCTACATATGCTAAGAACCTTTTGAATAGATGTTATGTATAATAGTACTGGTGAATTTTATAAATACTTTATGTGTGTTAGATGAATTTTTGTTTCGGGATTGATGTTTAAGAATATGATGTAAACACATAAGGCGTTAATAATCTTGACCCGACAATTGATTCCGCTAAAGAATGTGGACTAACTCATGTGTCAAATGAGTAGCTTATTATCCCACATCAGTTAGTCAAAATAATTGGTTATACTTTATAAGACACATGATCCATTAGTTGCGTGTGTAGGATTAAGTATCATGTTGTATACACCATGTTTGAAACCCGATGTATGTATATACATGTACTCGGGTTTATAAACATTGTGTTATGCAACATTATATGAATTTATATTTTTTCGTATGAAGGGGTAAAAAAAATAAAAAGGAAAAAAATAAATATATATATTAACCACAAAGTCGGTTTGAGACAATAAAACATGCAGCCCAACTCTCCATATATATTCCATCCCCTCATAATTATTCGACTAAATATCCTTCTTCATTAAGCTTATATCAAATCTTGGAAAATCAACAACTCTTTAAAAAATCTCCGGGTAAGCATAATATTTAATTTTTAATAATTTGTAAATCTGATTAAGGTTTATAATCGTAACTTACAATTCAATCGTTGTGGTGGCGATTATATGATAATAAACCCTCACAATGTTTTACCCGCTACTCATACTTTGTGTTTTTTAATATTATTATCACAGTCAATACATGTTTTATGTTGCAAAGCCGTACCATGTAACATATTGGTTATGATTCATACGTGCACTACATCTATATGTGTTTAGGGATTTATGTTTGAGGTACGTTAACACCAAATTTTACCTCCGTCATAATTGACACATTTTTCTTTTAGATGTGAATTAAACCTATATTAAACCTATATACATAATTGATGTTGTTAGTATTGATATTAACAGTACCACCGATAGGTACTGTTAGTGAATTTTTAAAAATACGTGATTCATATCAGTTAACATATATGGTTTTTAGTTTTTCTTATAATTCAAATACATATCAAACTATCCTATACATCTATTGTCACACTGCTTAACAACGCAATCACAATATTATTGCAGACCCGATAATGCATCACATTTGCAGATGGTACCATCACAATGCTCATGTAAATGAACAAATCAAATAATGTTAAGTATATGTTTTGGGAAAAATAAAAGTAAACAGCTTAACATATGTTTTTTTATTTTTTGGAAGTAGGATACTTGCATCTTAACTTTATGAACCTTAGTATTTTGATTTTTTGGCAGTAGGATACTTGCATCTTACAATTTATCGAAAATTAAGCATACTTGATTGTTATTATTTATCACCATTACAGACAACCAGTGTTCAAAATCAGATTCCATCCTAACCTGATAAATATTTTAGTTTAGCGATTCAACATACATCAAACACAGCCACCAACGGAACAGGACCGTTAAACAACTGACCTTCAAAAGCCGGATCGACTGTTGTTCCAACCATTTGGAATCTGATCATTTTGTTCATTGGAAACTGCAAATCTTCGGCCAAGGTACTCCAATTTATCCTAAAGTTCATGTGATCATTTCTCCATGGTCTATCAGCATGACGTTCAAGTTTCATGGTTACACGGCGTTCACTTTCCATCCTCCTTAGAAGCGCATGACCAAATTGTTGCAGATTGTTGTCAGAAACAAAATTGCTTGGTATGGTCTGAAAGCAATTACAACAACTTGATAACTTCAACTCTTTTACTATTAAATATTTATTAAAAATTACGAAAATACATAATGTATATAAAGAGACAACCCTTACCATTCTTCCAGAATCGATCACAAACGGGAAAAGCCTTCGGTAGAAAGTATTCTCTTCAGACAAATGCACTGCATGTTGGAACCAATTACAGCCGTGGACCAACCTTGCATCTAACGAATACCATCCACAAAGTAAACATTACATATTCGCAAACAAATACAACTGATTCACCTCAAATTAACATGTAACATTGAATATATTTTTTAAAAGAACGTATTACTACCTGACTCATTTGCATCATGCCCTTGAACAAATGCAAGACGTGTGGGGTAATGATGTTCATGTATAAGCTGAAAACCATCATTATCAAACCTCATCAACGCCAACCGCATACCAGTCTTTTTGGTCAATACAACTCGCTCACCAACCATTAGATTTGCTCGCTGAACAACCGTATTCCAGTGAACATTAAACTGGAAACCCACACTATCCAAAGTCCCAGGAATAACACTCTGCTTTGCACCCACGTTTATCTCAGAACCGGAAAATTCAATCAAAAAATCATCACGTTCAATGCCTTGAAGGAACTCCACAGGAAACCACTAATAAAACAAAATTTAAAAATATTGAAACAAGGTTTATAAATTCCATGAATTTTACATATATACAATTATATCATAACTTTACCGGTGATGAACTTTGATCAGCCCCAACTTCAGCAATGCACCTAACCAGTCTGTTTCGTGTGTGAATTATCCCATAACCACCGATTTCCAATCCATCTGCATCATATGCTGTAACAAAAAAGGTGTCTGCAGCTTCCTTTATGAAATGCAAAGTCCTAATATTGAAATAGCCGCTCAGCTCTATAAAATTATCCCACCCTGCACCAGATATGCTCCATTCTTCGGTACCTCTTCTCCGGCAAATAAAAACTTTCCTTTTAACCCGATTATTATTAATCAGGTACACATAGTCATTATTGTTGTAGTAGTTAATATGATAGTAATCAGGCAGTACCTATGGTTTTACAAAAACCAAAACAAACTCATTCATCAGGCAGTACCTACGGTTTTACAAAAACAAAATAACACGTATAAGAAGATTATTATGGGAATATAATTCCATAAATACCTACCAATGTTCCCATATTTTCCACATGATTATAATCCGTGATGAATTGTGTGGTCATTGTTCTGCGACCATTAAAAAAACACAAAACATTTAGCAAAGAATAAAACTCGGACAAATCTTTCAAATACACACTCAGATACAGTTGTAATAACAAACACCAGTACAACATGCTTAAAATAACGACCAAACAAAACATCTGCATCTCGCAAACATCACTTAAAGTCAAACTGTTTGTACATGCCCTAACAACAGCCACAATGAATACAAATAAACTACCCCAACTAATCAACAAACAATCACAGACCAAACAAAAAAAAAAAATCATTTTCATTTAAAGTCAAACTGTTTGTACATGCCCACATATATGTTTCCAAACATCAAGAGAGAAACACACCACGGATGATTAAATATAGACAATGTTTAACAACCATAAACATTCAGTTTGAACTACTTTCCCAAAAGCTACGACCCATAAACATTGACATACTCTAAAACAAACTTAAACTAAGATTTACATAACCCAAGTGACTTTCCCACAAAATATACCAAACCGAAAGTCAAACCAAAAGACCATATCTTCGAAGCTACAGACATATACTACATCAAATTTCCATTAACACCAGCTTCTCCAAGAAAGAGAATAAATCACGGAGTCGGGCATGTCTTTTCGCGACACCTAAGAGCAACCCAGCAACTTCAGCCAAATCTTGCGTCTGCATCTTCATCATGTCATTGATGGAATGCAAAGATGAGTCTGAGCCACAAAGGAGCTGAAGTTCATTTATCATTTGATCCCTATCATCAACTCGCGCACTAATCTGTGAAGCCTTAGACATCAAATCTTCCTCATCCTTAAAAGTAACATCGATTTCACGCCTATAATGGACAGTCATCATGTCCTTAACAAGTCTTGAATTAGCAATTTTTGCTAACTGATCCAGAATAACCAGACGAGTTTCCATTCCTAAGCTTAACACCTGTGTTACTATGACCTGAAAGCCCTAACAAATAAACCTTAATTATCTTCTTACCATTCTAAACTATTTTTTCCTAACTGATCAATAAGAAACAGTATAACAAACAGGTTTCATCAACATCTACCCAAATGATTACTCAAGTTAATTATGGAGTATAAGTTGATAAATATCTACCCAAATGATTACTCAAGTTAATTCTAAACTATTTACCAGCTGTATCTTCTGACATTAAGTTGATAAACAATAATACATAAAATGAACAGGATATTAACAATCATACGATTCAGGGTTTCGTCTTTTCAATAAGAAAAACGGTTACAAGAGGTTAAGAAAACATGAACATAAATATTAGATCAAGATTCAATACCTAACCTTTTGTTGATCCGGCCACAGATATTTTGATCGGTAAACACTTGGTGTTTTCGAGAATGTAATGATTCGGTGTGAAGAAACGCTATGAGTAAGATGAAAAGACAATGTAGCAAGTCTATGGGAATAGCCTATTAATGAGTAGTATGCTACACAACTTGCATGTTCCTCAAATATGTTTCTCTTAATAATTCACAAACGAAAGGTCATGCAAAAAAAAATTAAATAAATAAAAAATCAACAGGATTATTTACATCAAAATATATTTGGTCTATTAAATTTAACAATAATTGTTAATCACTTGAAAGTGAAAAGACCATGTTTAGGCTAACTTAACCTTTGAATAGTAATCAATGCCTTGAAATTTATTTATTATAAAGTAGGGAGGTGTTATAAGAACCCTCCCTACGCATGGGTCCCACCTATTTCCAACCCATAAAGTATATACATATCAATATATATTAAACCGTGTTAAGATGTTTTCAGGTTATAAAAATTTTGTTTACTATGTTAACATATAAGTGGCTATTGTGCTTTCGTACAATATTGCTAACATAATTTAAAACTGGTCAAAACCATCTAATATATAATACTACCTCCGTCCCAATTTAGTTGTCCTAGTTTGACTTTCAAAGTCTTTTTGCTTCAGCTTTGACCGCAAATATTTTTGTTTATATTCTATAACACTTGATATAAAATATATAAATAAATTTGATTTTAAACGAACTTTTTAATGATATAACTTTCATCAAGTATTATATAATACAAACAAAAATATTTACGGTCAAAGTTGAAGCAAAAAGACTTTGAAAGTCAAACTAGGACAACTAAAATGGGACGGAGGGAGTATATATTTTTCTTTCGCAATTGAAAAGACCATGTAAAGCCTAACCTAACCTTCTTTTGAATAATAATGACTAGCTTGAAATCTATTCATTATAAAATATTATACCTATAAATATACAACAATTCATGTTTAGAAATATACAACAAGTTTAGAAATATACAACAAATCATGTTTAGAGATTATTAAAATGTAAAATGCATTTTCGTACAAAATTATTAAGATGTACAATATAGTTGTCCATATTCTATTGTGCTTCTATATAAGTAGTTATATTTTATTGTCTTCTATGTAACGTAATAAAAGCTTAATTTAAAATTGATCAAAACTATCCATATTCTATTGTGTTTATATATAAGTATTTATATTTTATTGTGTTCCATGTAACGAACTTAAAGCATAATTTAAAATTGATCAAAACAAATCAATCTAAAATTAAAAGTCATGCCCGCCCATTGGGCGGGCTTTGAAGTCTAATATATATATATATATATATATATATATATATATATATATATATATATATATATATATATATATATATATATATATATATATATATATATATATACGTGAATATTGCGTGTTGAAAGCTGTATGTGTTAGAGTTTATGGAAAAATATTAAAGCGTCAGTATATATAACACCACAATTACATATAACAAAAACATTAAGAGAAACAATACATCCATATAAAAAATAATTATTTAATACTCAATCACAAATAATCAATAATTGCAATTAATTAACGACCATCTAATATTAAGCAACAAATAATTACAAGTCATGCCCGCCCATCGGGCGGGCTTCGAAAACTAGTATATATATATATATATATATATATATATATATATATATATATATATATATATTGCTAATTTATCTTACATTTTAACCTTTAGCTCCAATATTTCTCGTGTGCTTGTTTTGTTTGTTTTGTAGAAATGTGTTCGTCAAGAAGAGGAAAACCCATTGGTTGCTTTGTATAAGCGATAAGGTCGTCAAGCAAGGGATGTTAACCTTATGCCGGTAACAAGTAAACATTTGAGGTGGAGCAAATTAAGTAAAGAAGCAAAAGCTTGTTACAATAGCAGGTTAGCGAAGTTGCAAAGAAAAGAAATTGCGGTACCAAAGCTAGTGAGTTGGAGTTTGATGAAAGAATATAACCTTAATAAGACTCTTGAGAAGTTATGGGAGGTTAATACGGAATCTGAAAACGGAGTTTTTGAAGATTTTAGTTTGGAATACGCAATTAGGGTCAAGGAAAATCAAATCTATAGAGAATGGTGTCCAGAATTCTTTGCCACCATCTATTTCAACCAAGAGGTGAGTGACATTATGAGGGAGAAATGTATTTGGTTTAGGTTGTGTGGGAACGATCATGCACTTACTTTGCCGGAATTTGGGCAATTACTTGGGATGTATGATGAGAACGACCTTGGACATGAAGAGTTTGAGGATCATCTTTCGAAGTTGGAAAAAGAACCACCGAAGTATGTTGGTAAGAAGATATGGAATGAGATCGGAGATCCCAACAGTGGGAGATTTAAGGAAACGGAGATACATTCACCGATGGCTCGGCTTCTACACAAAATTATTGTGAACTCGTTTGTGCACAGAGGACATAGTCAAGATAAAGTTCATGGACCGGACTTGTGGATAATTGAGATGATTATGGATCCAAATAATCGGAAGATGAATGTGGTTTGGATTTTGGCGGTTTACTTGTCAAAGAGAGCAACTATCATTTATGAGCATGGTTTTATAAATGGGGGCCATTATGCGACGAAGATAGGAAGAAGTTTGGGATATGATACGTCTAGTGAATTGAACAAGATAACGGTGATAAAGGAGTGTGAAAAGCTTGATAAAAAGAATTTGAAAGATTTGCTTGATGATGATGAAATGTGTTTGGTTGATCAAATTGTGAACGTGATTCGTAACCCACCACCACCACCACAACAACCTCAACAACAAAATATCGGAGAATCTTCAGGGTTGAATTCGAGTTGGGGTGATTGGCATGCAAATTTGCCACAAGTAGAGAGAAGAGAAGTATGGAGGGATATGAGCTTGATGAGGATTGGACACCAAATGGACTATTGTGCACCAATTCTCACTCACCTTGGACAACATAGTGAACCACCTTATTCATTCCCAATGACGTATGCACCAATTAGTGTTCCACCTTACCCATACCCATACACACCTTATCCATCGGGACATGTACCCTACCCGACGTCTAGCTCAAATCAAAGAAATGAGGGGTACAATGTTAACCAGGAGGGTTTCGCGGGGTATTATTCTACTCATGCAGGAACATAAGGTTATGATGCAGGAACATCATCGGGTGGATTTGGATTTGGAACGTTGGTTGATTATCCAGGTGACGAAATGGAAGCTGAATGATTTTGATTATCATTCGAGATTATGATGTGTGATGAACAATATTTTTATATTTCATTCGTACTTTATTATTTACGTGATGTCGGATTATAATTATTCTTGTGTTTTAGAACTATGTCTATCTTTATTTTGACTAGGATTTTTAAGGTATTTTGTTTATTAGTATTTTTGCATATTGTTTTTGTATTTTTTTGTTTGTTTTTTAGGTTGAGATACCATGAAATCATCGCTCGTTCATATGGTTGGTATATTTAGGAGTTTGGAGTTCCCAACTCATGCGTTTAACACCAAATATGTATCTCGCGTGATTTCTCGGTGATATCATTTACTATTTTCCCTATTTCCTTTACTTTGAAGTTAATTTTTCACATTGAGGACAATGCAAAACTTAAGTGTGGGGGAAGGAAGTAAATAGTAAAAATGATCCAATTTTAAATTTTTTGTGACTATTTTGGAATTTGTTTTATTGCCCTTAAGGAAGTAGTTGTTTTTACACATAAAAGATTATATATAATTGAAACAACTTGAAATTTTCCAATAACATAAAATGGCAATTTGAAATTTTTAACGAATCTCGGTTAAGTGAAACGATCTGTTCTTAGGATTGATAACATTACTTGTGCATTTTTAGCCTATTCTACCAAATATGTGAGGATTTGAGCTTATCATTTGAAGCATATATTTTCTATGCTTAAATTCTATTTTCTTGCTAAGAGTGTGCCGGTGATTGAATTGATTCTAGAACTTGTGCTTGTCATACATTACGAATTCCAAAGTAAGGTCACATTCGTGTGATATAAATGAATTTAAGTGATAAGAGGCAACTTAGGATTAAACCAAATGGCCTTCCATTATACATATATTGATATATTAGCTAGCCATATTGGTTAGTTAACCACCCATTCTATGGACCCATTTGTTAGTGCTCATTTTTAGCACTAGATACCCTTAGAACACCCTTTGAGCCTATCTTTTCATTTTTGTTACATCCAGAAAAATACAAAAAGATTTTGCGCCTTTAAACTTTAGCCTTACCTTTTTTTTAGTCAAGTCAAATCGATGAATTACTTGTTGTTGATCAGAAGAAGTTTTTGATGATTATGAGCTTACACTTTGTATTTCGGATATACCTTTCTGACGAAGACGAAGGTAGCTACTTCTTATTTGTATCTTTTTGAGGTATATGCTCATCCAAAGTGTGGGAGAAGATGTGATGTATGAAAGAAAAAAAAAAAAAAAAAAAAAAAAAAAAAAAAAGAAGGAAAAAGAGATATAAAGATTAGCCAATGTGCTAAGACTTGATATGAATGGTGATCGATGAATGAAATAAAGGAGGAAGGAAAGATTTGTTATGAAGGCTATAATCATTTGGGGATACATGGTTCGATTGTTTTTGCAGCAAGTAATTTTGGTATTCGACTTGATTATTGTATATTATTATATCCACCAAAATAATCCCATGTCTTATCCTAACCCTTTTTGCTTTGTGAAGATATCGATTGTATGAATACTCTAGTGACCATCCGGTTTTTGAATAGTTGGAAAACGTCGCTAGCAAGCTAGAGCGTGTTTTGGTGACCATCCGTTATGTAAGTAACGTTGTTAGCGAACCAAGGTACAAACTAGTGACCATCCGTTATTCAACTAATCAAGAATTCGTTGTTAGCGATCTATTATATTTGTACGATAGTTATTTGAGTATAAGTTGATATTAACCCTTAGCCTAACATTTCAACCCGAATAAAAGTCCTATTTGATAAATTAATTTATTTCTTACATGATTTGGATTAGTTTTGATACTTGTACAAGCCTATGGTATGAAATGAAATCACAACTGAGCAATTGAGTGAAATATACCCCCTACAAAAGAAAATGAGTGTGAGTGAATAAAATTGTTCTTTTCTTTTCGTGAGGAGCTTAGTTGTGTTATCTAGCTTGATCGAGTATGTTGTTTAAATTTCACATATTAAAAGTAAGATTCACTTTTTGAACTTTTTCCTTGGTAATAAGGAAGATTAGTGAAATATCTAGTGGATCATGGTTCTTGGCTATTGGAAACAAATTTTTCAAAAGGATAACTTTGCTTGAGGGCAAGCAAAACTTAAGTGTGGGAGATTTGATAACGCTCATTTTGCACATGTTTTTATTGCGTTATTTGTATGTTTTGGCATATTATTTAGTTATGTTTGTGATCGTTTTACGCTTAAAAGTTATTAAGGATGTGCTCAAGTCTAGGTACAAGGAAATATCAAGAAAGACGAAGAAAAGCTACAAAATCAAGAGAATATTGATGACGAGTTCGGGAGGCCGGGTTTTCGAGCGCGGGGACTTGAAAACCAATCCGGGCGAACAGCAGGTCTGAGCCACCACGGTTCAGACCGGTTTTTGGGTCCCATCCGGTGGCTGGAAATCTCAGCCAGCGGTTGGGCTGTGTTTTCAGATTTTGTCGATTTTCAAAAATTCATATCTTTTAATCCGTAAGTCGTCACGGGTCATTCCACCCATCATTTCGAAGGTATTTGAGTCTAGTTTCATTTAAAAAAATAGTCTGAATGTCTATGGATTTTTGTCAGTGGTCAAAAGAGTGACAAAATGTCCATGAAAGTCAAGCGTTTTCGCGTGTAAAGTTTTAATTTTTGGTCTAAGCGGGCATGGGGTGTAACAAATTGGTATCAGAGCTTCGGTTTAAGTGAATTAGGTTTTCTGTAGGATTTCCTAGACTTAAACCACTCGTAGAAACATTGGACGTAAGTGTAGGTCGTGCGGAAAGTAATTGCTATGTGTTAGACGGATTATGTTTTATGCTAGTTGAGCCTATTGATGATAGGTGATGTATGTTCATATTAGTGTTGTTGTGTTTGAGATATAAGTCCATGGGGACTTGAGACATTTAAATGATTAGTTAGCCGTGCACCTCGGTTGGTGCCGGTGATTTTATTGTGATCATGTGAATGTATGGTAGAGCCATGGTGATGGCATGCGAGTAAAAATGCTAAGTGGTTTTAGAGACAGGCTAGTAAGTAAATTAAAGTGTTATGATGCCTTAGTTATAAGGTAGACTAGTGCTTGCGGTTGATTAGATGCTGATGCTTAGACATAGATTGCTTGTGCAATGCGATGTATGAACCATAGACCATGTGAGTTGATTTTGATTATGAATGTTTTAACACTTGTCGGATAAGTGTTAAGTGTTATGATATGATTGCTTATGTGATGTTAAGTCTATGGTAGTTTATTATATGTCTAAGTTTTATGTGGTGTGCTTGAGAGCACTATTGCATAGAAGTGTATGAGTTGAGATAGATGCATTGGAATGCATGTTACGTAATGACCTAGTGTCGAAAGGAAGTTGAGAGAACTCATTGATATATAAAAAGAGTTAAGAAGCGTGATAATCGTTTGAAAAAGTATAGACGCTTTGAAAGCGTGATATAAAGTCAGAAATGAATAGCGAAGTATGTTTGTAGTTTGATGTTTTGAGAGGCATGATTGATATAATAACGATTAGATGCTTGAAGGCACGATTTCAGATAAGAGTAACTAAAATGAGAAAATTAAGTGTATAGTTAAAACATGATGAGATCATGTTGCATGTCAAACATGATAATTAAAATGTGTTAGTATCAAATGGTTAAGCGTGATGAATAGAAGTGATGAATGAGATATAGATTGCGCTAGAGTCATAAGTGATATGAAGTGCGCTAGAAAGAATTGTAAAACATGAATATAATCATGTTAATATTATATATTGAAATGTGTATGATGAGATCTATGTGAGTGTAATAGAATAAACCTATGTAAGGTTTATATGCGTACGAGTTGAATAAACTAAATGAAGTGATAGTATAAGTTGAGAATATGGTCAACAAGGGGTTGACGGGTATTAGTAAGAGTGCGTTGTAAGAACACATAGAAGATGTGTAAGTTGTAATAGACAAGCATTATATAGAACTTGTTTAAAATAAAGATGGCATATAGTGAGTGTATAAGTCAACTTGGGGTTGACGGATGAATGATAAGTGGCATTGTGAGAATGCAAACATAATAAATGTGCAAGTGTTATATAAAAACTTGTTGAGATGATAGTAAGCGTGATAGTGAATATTGAAATTGCGTAAGGCAATGAGAATTGAGAAAATGATAGTGTGTGCCTGATGATAGAAGTACATGAAAGATAAAATGAGTAAAGATGATAAAATAGATATAGCTTGGATCCAATGCTCTAGTTATGGTATCCTTCGGGATAGCCCAGCTTGCCTTTATGGCATGTGTTCATGGTATCCTTCGGGATAGCCTAGCTTGCCTTCAGGGCATGGTTGTTAGCTTGCCTTCAGGGCATGGTTGTTAGCTTGCCTTCAGGGCATGATTGTTAGCTTGCCTTCAGGGCATGGATGTTAGCTTGCCTTCAGGGCATGGATGTTAGCTTGCCTTCAGGGCATGGTTGTTAGCTTGCCTTCATGGCATGTGTTTGGCATCCTTTGAGATGGCCTAGCTTGCCTTTATGGCATGGATGATAGCTTACCTTTATGGCATGGATGATAGCTTGCCTTTATGGCATGGTGATAGCTTGCCTTTATGGCATGGATGAAAGTTAGTGAGATTGGATCCAAGGCTAGAAAAGATGGAAAGTAAAACAAGTATGAGCGTTATGTCGGAAGCGTATAAGTAGGACGGTTTATGGTTTCTTGATTTAAATGGATTGGGACGCCTTTTCATTTAAATGAAGAATTGTAAATCGCTGAACCATAAGTTTATAATTCCTTACTTACATAGATTGGGACGCCTTTTTATGTAAATAAAGAGTTATAAATGAGTGGACTTATGTTTAGCCGATATGACATGAGTATGGATAGTGATATGAGAAAGTGAAAACTAAAACATTGTTAGACGTCATAAGAAAAGATAAATATGAAAAAAATTTATAGCGGCGTTAAGGTAATGTGTGAAACCTTAAGATAGATGCCTAGAATGAGCTTGTGTATTTAAGTTGATAAGTTAATTGGTGAGCTTTCCCGAAATTTGATAAGAAAGATTGTTTAAGTAATGCGTGTGAAAGATTTTCGAAGGTGCCGTTTGTATTATACTTTGTATATATTTGAAATAAGTTGCCGGTTTTTGATGTTGATACGTATTTGGTATTATGTAAAATGCGTGATTGACCATATTTATGACTTAAGGTCATGTTAGTGCATTGATGATATCGTGGAAATAGTGATGAAGTTTGACTTATATAAAGTCAAAGTAGTAAAATTTTCCATATGACTAGTCGTCAATTGTGAGAAATCTTAGAAAAGTTTGCGATGAGAAGTGTGTTTTAAGTGAATTATGAGTTATGATTATGTATAGTGAGTTTAGAATTTGCAAGATCACTTAGATCGTTGCAAAGTAATGGCTTAGAAAGCATGAGAATAAGGACATGTATATGTCGTGAATTGGTTTTGGATAGTGATAGACGAGAGATTTCGGGGACGAAATCTAAATAAGGGGGTAGAATTGTTAGACCCGTTTCCCGGAATACAAATAGGCCCCACCCTAGATGAAATGGACCAAAGGCCTTACGTGATTGGCCAGTCAACAAAGGTTGCGTAGTGGTCAAACCCGAGAGTCAAAGTATGTGTTATATAGTTATGGGAAAGTATTATGTGGCAAGAATAGAAAGGAAATAGACCTAAGGGACTTATGTTGTCATAAGACAAATATGTTATAAAGTTAGTTGTGGCTAAATAAGAAGGAAAAGAACTTGAGGGGCCATTCTTGCCAAATAGCCAAACTTGCCACCTAACTAATATATCCAGGGAGTTCTAGACTCCTCCACCATTATTGAGATAAGTTGGAGGCCGGTTCTTTAGAGAGAAAAAGAGAGGGAAATGTTTATCTTGATGGCTTAGAAAAGAAGATGATCAAGTCCTAGTGCTTATGGCCACCCTTTGCTATGATCATTGCAAGTAAGTATCTATGATCTTGATGTTAGTGAAGTTATAGATTATGAGTAAAGTGGGTTTTCATCATATGATCAAGATATGATCATATGATGATATGATTTGGAAGATAAGTATGTTTTATGGGTTAGGTTAACCCTTGTTTATGTATTTGATTGTTATGTTGTTAGGTTTTGGTTAATTGTAAAGGATGATGATGATGATGGAAGATAGTGATGATGATGATGTTCTTGATATTATTTAGCTTGGATTAAGGTAAGTAAAATGATGGTAACATGTGTTATATGGATTTCTAACGCATGTGTATTATGTATGTTTGGTGTCAAGTATATGGACTTGAGTTATGCTTATGTGATGCCATGAAATGGCTTATGTGATGAGTTGATGTTATGGAATATGTTGATGTTATGTGCTAGATGAGACTTGAGTAGTAAGCCATGAAGTAAGTGTTTTATATATATGATGCTTATGTGGATTGAAGTATAATTGCATGTTATTATCGTTTTACTTGCTAAGCCTTTGTGCTTACGGTTTAGTTGTCTAACCGTTTTGTAGGTTGGCATGATTATATGGGCGGCTTGGATGTAAGGATTAAGGATTTGGGTATGCGAGGATAGAAGGTAGTATGCGTAGGAGCTTAGGTAGAATACCGAGCTCATGTGTAAGTTTGTACCCCCGTTGGTCTTGTATGGGTTGGTAACGTGTAGCCGTATGGCAACTTATATGTCAAGGTCGTCCAAACGATTTGGTAGTCAATTGGTGTGTTAAAATGTAGTTTATGTGTTTATGCATAAAGTAAAAGGGGCGTTTGGATTATGTGTAAAAGTACCCACTTTGGGTTGTAAACGGGTCAAGTGTCGTTGGAACATGTTTGTTATGTTAATATAATGCTTTTGGTAAAGTTTGATGTAAAACGGAAGTCGTATGGGTTGTTTGTAGCGAAAATGGGTCAAAACATGTTTAATGCATAACCCGTCTAATTTGTAAAGTACTATTCTGGGAAGTCGTTCGGTAAATGTTTTTGTACGAAAATGAGCCCAATGATATACTAAGTAAATCTGGAAAGTTTGGTTAGATAACGAGTTCGGGAGGTCGGGTTTTCGAGCGCGGGACTTGAAAACCAATCCGGGCGAACAGCAGGTCTGAGCCGCTGCGGTTCAAACCTGAACCGGCGGTTCAGACCTGAACCGGCGGTTCAGACCGGTTTTTGGGTCCCAGCCGGCGGCTGGAAATCTCAGCCGGCAGTTGGGCTGTGTTTTCAGATTTTGTCGATTTTCAAAAATTCATATCTTTTAATCCGTAAGTCGTCACGGGTCGTACCACCCGTCGTTTCGAAGGTATTTGAGTCTAGTTTCATTTAAAAATAGTCTCAAGGTCTGAATGTCTATGGATTTTTGTCATTGGTCAAAAGAGTTACAGAATATCCATGAAAGTCAAGCGTTTTCGCGTGTAAAGTTTTAATTTTTGGTCTAAGCGGGCACGGGGTGTAACACCATTAACGCTTGAACTATTGAACATTAATTAATGTTTCCTTTTTGAAAAAATTATGCTAATAATGCTTAATTAGTTAAGCTATAATATTGACAATGGGGTATTTTGTGATAATTGATTTATAAAAGACTTTTCTAACTTATCATCTACTAACTAAATATATATAAACACATTTATATATACACCGTATCACGTAACTGTCACTAATATAAATCCTTAGCGTAAAGTATTTATTATTACTTTACTAACGTTTATTTTTTTCACAAACACTTTTATTGTGGATACTTTCCGTACATGGTTGTCCGGTTTACGCCCGAACCGGAAACATACTCGTCACGAATACTTTTATATACTCTTATGTATATAATTTTACATTTGTCCAAGAGCCAATACTTACAAACACTTTGAAATGATTTAAACGTAAACTCTGCCACACAAGCAACATTAAACACAACCACTTGTAAACACTTACACTTATTTAAACACTTTGAGTCGTGAGTACACATAATTGTAAACTAAGAATTGCCATACTAATTTAGGTCGCGTGTTGGTGCCACACACTGCTACTATTTGACTTTTCATTTCAGAGGACTATTTTCTGAGGTGAGTTTGTAGCCCCACACTTTAACTTTACTTTGCTTTGCAAAACTTGGGGTGAGAAACATGCAAACTCTTTTATGGACCAAACTAAACTTATGCGTTATTCATTACGTGACTACATATTGCACGCCTCATTCGTAACGTGACTACATTTTGCATATTACGTGACTACATTTTGCACGCCTCATTCGTAACGTGACTACATTTTGCATATTACGTGACTACATTTTTCACGCCTTATTCATTTCATGACTACATTTTGCATATTACGTGACTGCATTTTGCACGCCTCATTCGTTACGTGACTACACTTTGCACGCTTTATCTGTCGTAGCTTCGGTAACATGGAACTTAGCGCAGCGTAGTAGACTTTCGTATAACATTATGCACATTATAATGTTAACTCGTAAACTTATTGGTCCAACTTTACTGCTTTATGTAAACCTATGAACTCACCAGCTTTTTGCTGACTTTTTAGCATGTTTTTCTCAGGTGTTTAATTGTTTGATGTAAGATGATGCAAGACAGCGCTTGGCAGGGGCATAGACACACTTTTGGAGTGTACACATAACACTCATGACCAATATTTTGTAATATGGGACAACTTAAAACTATTATGGGCCTTGTTTTCCGCATTCATAACTATGTAAAACTTATGTTTTGATTAATGAAACTTTAAAACGGATTAGATAATCCGTTCTCTATTACTTGTGTTGTGATTCCAATAAGTAGCACCCAGATATCCCTTCCGCTGCGATCTGATTTGGGGGTGTTACACGGTGTAACTCTACAATTTCTACTTCAATTTGTTTAGCAGTTAAGTAATTAGAAAGCGTATATTTAGCAGTTAATTTACAGAACTCAAAGTCGGTAAAAGCGCAGATAAAGTAGTTGGTGTATTGTATGGAAAACAGGATATTGAATCTGCCTTCGGATCAAGAGCAAAAGATTTGGTTGATTGATTTTTAATGGCTTCAATTGTCCAACAAATCGAGCAAGTCAACAAAGGAAACTGCTTTTATCTTACAAGATCAATATCCTGAGAGGCTTGGCTTAGCAATTCTATATAATCCACCAAAATTCTTTGAACCCTTTTATAAGGTATGCGTGCTCAATCATATGCTACAAAACAATGTCCAAAGCTCTGAAAAGTAAGAAAAAATAGGTAAAATTTGACTTTTGGAGTTAAAATCAGCACTTTTAATGTTCGAAATGATACGGATTTCTTATATAACTAACAAGCACCTTGCATTATTTGGATGATTTACCACATCTAATCTATTTTATAAGAAATTTATCGGAAAGGTGCATAATAGATATGATACGTAAGTCAAACTAGCACATTTGACAACAAAAGTCAACCTTGAAAAAAGGATGTAAGCTTTGCCTTATGAGGTCAAAAACAGTGATTTCCAAAACAAAAACTGACCTCATATAAAGATAATGACATGACAAGTATAGTAAATATAGTGTAACCACATGTCAGATTAAAAATATTACCATATTTTATACTAGAACGAATTCAAAAGTTTGATTACATCAAAGGTGTAATATAAAAGCTTGTTAACTAATTCAGTAAAAGTTTCAAAGTTTGTTGGTAATATATGAGTTTAACCCACATTTTAACAAAAAAGTTAAAAACCTACAACAAAGTTACTTGTGGTCCCACAAAGTTTGACTATCTTTCAATAACATCACTCTCCTTTGTCCGGTCAAAATAGTAAAATACTACCCATCTTGTCAACTTCTATTACAACTTCCAACACACTTCATCTTCTTCATTGTCTCCATCTTCATTGTTTCCGGTTAAAGAATTAGAATTATGCACAAGTACTGTTTGCATCAGAAATTATCGGGTAAGGTTTTTCAACCAATTCGAATAAGGATATCCGACCCGAATAAGGATATCCGGGTACAGGTTGAGTCGGGTATCTTTTACGCCCTCTGCTTGTAACCCCATACCCTCATTTTTTTCTTGAAAATAAAAAAAACAATATCACGTACGTTTTCTATGTTTCAACTGTTTCTAAAAGGGATTTAGTCGTAGAATAGCAACGTACTTTTCAAAGTGTATCGTTTTAGTACGTGTACTTTTTTTAAAGTTGTAGAATAGCAATGTACTTTCATAAGTGTTCCAATTTAGTACGTGATGCTGATGTGTCATACCTGAAAGTCTGACACGTGGCACCATTTATAGCGTGACACGTCATCGTCACGTACTAAATTGGAACACTTATGAAAGTACATTGCTATTCTACAACTTTAAAAAAGTACACGTACTAAAACGATACACTTTGAAAAGTACGTTGCTATTCTACGACTAAATCCCTTTCTAAAATAGTACTCATAATTTTTTAGAGAATTGAGTATAAACAAGACCATGAGACAAGCAAAATCCAATATTCGAGAGAAAAATGCAACAAAGCCCAGATTGCAAGTTTAGTCCCTGTAAGGATCTTTGGAATTCATTCTAGTCCTTGGTCAAAGCAAAAAGACTAAAATACCCTTATCTTCTTCCCCACGTAATTTTCTACTTGAAATTTTTTTTAATAAAAAAAATAAAATAAATAAATTTCAAACTTATTCCCAGATAAAACAACTAAAAAAAAGCTATTTAACCATTTATTAAAGACACTATCAAACCCTATATTTTTTTCTAAAAAAACATCCCTAAAACAATACACATTACTCAAAAACACAAATCATAACCTGAATCCTAAACCCATCAACAAACCAAACAGGCCCTTAGATATCAAAGACACTTATTTATTTAGAGGTTAATTGTCCATTTTTTTCCCCAAAATTTTTAATCATCAAATTCTTCTAACTCAAAATCTAAAAAATTAATAAAAATAAAACTATAGATCTAATATCACATCAACAAACAATATCAGTTATCGATGATTTGGTTGAATAGACGATGATCACATTCAAAGCTTCGTAAATTTATTAGGTATTTTTATTTTATTTTATATTAATAAATAATGATCTGTAACTAGATAGTTTAATTTGACCTAATAATAATAATACGTGTTTGTTTGTTTAGCAGTTAAGTAATCAGAAAGCGTAGTTAATTTCTATGCTATGTTTCGCTGTGTTCGTTTTCGTCTAATTTTATAATTTCTACTTGAATATATTTAGCAGTTAAGTAATTACTAATCAGAAAGCGTGAATTTAGTGTCGCGTAGGTGATGTTAGAAAGCTCATTTATTAAGTTATTCGAGAGCGTATGTTCATGATGTTGAGATCATAGATTATTTCTATGCTATATTGCTATATTAGAAATAATTTAGGTATTTGATCATATCCAAAACAGCATCCAACGCTTGCAAAATCTCCCTATTCTTAGCTTGCGCTTCTACCAAACACTCCATCCCATCCCAAGCTGCTACATCAAAATGGCTAAAACTTTGCCCTTCTTGAATCAACTCACCAAACTTTCCAATTTTTTCACGCAAACCAGCACACCATTCACCAACCTTATTTATAAAACCCTCAATTTCAGTCTCTTCTTGCACAAAAAGAAATTTAAAACAGTCTTAATTCACCTCAACAGACCCACAAATTGCTTTCAGCAAATCAAAGTTTGGAGTAGAGACCATCTTTTTTTTTCTTTTTTTCTTTTTATCTAATTTTTAAAGAAAATTTGTGGCATAGAAGTGAAGAATATACACACATGTCCACTACTTTTATAGACAAAACATGTAACTACAAACATTAACACCAAATATATTGGAACAGTGCTCACTTGACTAGCTGATACACCCCAACCACAAGTTTTAAAACCTAAAGCTGCATATATCACATGCAGCCAGTACATTGGACTATCTTATTTAAAAAAAAGAAGGAATCAAACAAAAAACAAAAGAAAGTAACACAGACTGTTACAGATACATATACACCCCAAAACCATCACAATCAAAATGAATACACACAAAACATAGCCCTATTCTCTTTTTACCTTTTGCACACAATTATTATACCCAAAATAACTTAATCTCTATAAATAAATACCCCAAAATGGCAAACATAATTGACAATAACCAAATAAAAACCACATACAATGCTTAACACAATGTTATACCCTACTTCAACCCAACATTTTAAAAACTGTAATAGTACAGTTGCACTCACCATATAAACCATAATAAGTTATACTTTTATTCATATCAACATAAACGTCTACCAAATTCCAGCTAAACTGGAACTTTCATACACTTAAAATATGGTCATAGGATACTACTTAAACAATGTTAATACAACTACAGATACACCTAATACTTAAACAACCTTGATACAGCATACTACTTAAACAACCTTAATACAACTACACATAGACCTAATACTTTTAACCAACACATTGACACATACCATGACTACAATTCAAAAGGTTAAACGACACAAACAACATTTAGATGAACAACCTTATTTAATTATCTTCATCTTCTTCATCATCCTTGATTTCTCAGTAGCATGTAAACGAGCAATATGACTCATCTGAATCAGCCGTCCTATTTCGCCCAAATCATCTTGCTCTGCCGCCTTCAAAACAGCCAAAGGCTCATCAGCAATAGGGTCAAACCCAATCTTCTTCAGCTCAATAATAATCCCGTGCCTGTAATCAATCCTAGCTTGCACCTCTTCAATCCTTTCATTATACTCCCTCTCATCACACTGGTACGCTTCCTTTTCTCGAGAAAAAATTTCATAAAGAACCTTATCAATTCGCCTATCACCGATCCGTTTCGCTATCTGTTGACACTTTGCAAACCTAGGAGCCATGAAATTCGGATGATATATGATTGACTTTCAGAGAAAAGATATCTTTACAAACCCTAACCCTATACTCTTTGTTGATTAATCGATAAGAAAAAATACAATGGTTTATCCATTGTTATTGGGCCACCTATGTAGATAATAAACCCAGCCCAACAAACACATAAAACAATATACAAAACTTACACTTTTAAAACTATACACATCCACAAAAACAAAAACATAAACATAAACCATAAAATAAAAAAATTCTACAACTATTACCAAACAAATTGAATTGTCGTAACAAACCCTTTGATACAAACTCGCCCCTGTAACGCGCGGGCTTCCCCGTTCGTTCTACATAGAATCGGGATCGTTTTTGCTATGTAGCATCGTAAAATTGTATGATGTAAAAAAAAAAAAAAAAATTAGAAAAAGCAAAGGGGCAGTTTCGTAAAATCACCTCAACAAATAATCTAGATCATCATCTTCTTCTTCTTCAACCTCCATTTTTTTTCCCCAAATTTTTTAATCATCAAATTCTTCTAACTCAAAATCTAAAAAATTAAATTATAGATCTAATATCACATCAACAAACAATATCAAATTGAATCAAAGCAATTTCAGTTATCCGTAATCGGAGATCACGTTCAAAGCTTCGTAAATTTAGGTATTTTTATTTTATATTAATAATGATCTGTAACTAACATTCAACTAGATAGTTTAATTTGACCTAATAATAATAATAATAATAATAATAATAATAATAATAATAATAATAATAATAATAATAATAATAATAATAATAATAATAATAATAATAATACGTGTTTGTTTGATAAGCAGTTAAGTAATCAGAAAGCGTAGTTAATTTCTATGCTATGTTTCGCTGTGTTCGTTTTCGTGTAATTTTATAATTTCTACTTCAATATAATTTAGCAGTTAAGTAATTACTAGTAATCAGAAAGCGTGAATTTAGTGTCGCGTAGGTGATGTTAGAAAGCTCATTTATTAAGTTATTCGAGAGCGTATGTTAATGATGATGAGATCGTAGTTTATTTCTATGCTATATTGCTATATTAGAAATAATTTAGGTATTTGATCATATTCGTTTTTGTATAGGTCTAGTACTATCCGTCGTGATACTATATATTATATAATAACAAAGCAATTAGGACGGCCGATACTATTTTGATCGGAATAATTATGTGCGAGTATTTTATTTTAGAATGCTAGTTAGGTATTCTTTATTATTGAGAGGTGATTATGATATAGTGTATGGTGATTAAGTGATACGAAATGTGGATTTTAGTGTTGCGTATGTAATGCTGAAACCGTAGTTTGTAAAGCCTTGATAGTTCATAGGATTAGTCTAGGTTGTCTGACACTGTTTTGATAAGTTAGGAAATGGATTTAATCTGGATTTAGACATAAGCCGAAGATGTAGGGAAAATGAGAAGGGATGGTTATGTGGCGCATTGCGAGGATATGTTGCTAGTATTGGTGAGAGTTGACGATATAGTGTATGGTAAATTGGTAATTAAACAACTACTTGCTATTTATAGATTTAGTGAAAGCAAAAGTGATGTTGTAGTTTTGCGTGAATTTGAGAAATGAATGTTTTTCCGTGGTTAAAGTTTATCCATGAAGTTGATTTCCGAGGCCAACAGACTAGAAGTGACTAGGTGCACAAATTTGTTTGACCCGTAATGTGAGGGGAAAAAAAATTGAACTAAAATGTACGATTTTATTAGAACGAAAATGAAATTAACATGTTACAGCTTAATTAGGGCCCCTGCGATTATCCATTTGTAAAATCCGCCACAAAAATCTATGCGTCTCCCGGGACCTACCCTTGTCCCTTCCCTGGAGGCTAATGATATGTTAATACATAAAATCGGGAAAAGGAAAACAGTATTTAAACTGTGTGTAACCTTTGAGCATTTCCCAATTGATTGGGTTTTGATTTATGAGTCTAAATGAGCTCATGAAATTAACTTCTCTTTTCGCCCTTATCCGGGATTTTATGTAAGACTCAAAGTCATATGGAAATAGTCGCTCCCAGCCTGCCAGTATCCATAGGCTCGTAGGTATGAGTATTTAATTGCTGTTATATGAGTTGAACTAAACTGTTCTATTCTATGCTGTGATGTAGGTATTGATCACTAATGTTGAATCAAATCGTTTTTTTTCCTCTTTCTCGTTTTGTTTTAAACTTTTAATTTGGATCTTATTGTTTTGAAGTTTGATGGGTATAAGTCTTGATTGTGTATGATATTGGCGGTGGAAGAATGAATATCGTAAAAGGTGTTGCTGGTCTTATTCGGAGGACATCAGGCTACGGTGGTGAGTTTGGCGTAGGGTCACCTTCTCACAGGTTCCCTGTTCCGTCTCCAAAAATTCAATTCAGGTATTTTTCAGTATTTTCTGATTTCAATACAGTAAGTATTTATAAGCATGGGAAATGTATGATGAATCGTTTGTGGGATTCTTTGTTAGTTTTAAGATTTGGATGTTCTGGGCTCTGGCAGTAATCCTAAATATCTATGTTGCCTGTAAGCTAGGAAGCACGGACACGGATAAAATCCCAAAGTGGCAGTGTCGGACACGTGTCGGACACGGACACGCCTCGGACACGCCTTGGACACGTGTCCGACACGCATGTGCCGTGTCCCACGTGCTATTTGGGCCGGCCACGGATTTGGACACGGCTCGGACACGGATTTGGACACGGATTTTGAGGTGTTGCTGTGTTTGTGTGAAGATGAATCAAATGACCCTCACATATCATATGATCTTGAAGTCGTAACTTATGTTTCTTCTTCGTGGTTTTGAGATTCGTATTGAGCAGTACATGGAGAAAAAGGTTGGATATGGTTAAGTTTGTGCTTGATTGTGGTGAAATGATGATGAAGACGATTTGATGAAGGAGGGTGGGAGCAGAGATATTAGTGAAAAGGGGGCGGTATGTTTTAGGGAATATGTGTGTTTAGGTTTAGGGTTAATTGATTTTAAGGTGTAAGTTGACTGGATTGGGTTTAATCTCACACGGGCTGGACTTTGGGCCAAATTGATGTTCATGGCATTTCATTTTGGTATGTTGGGCTGAAGTTGAGCTGTTAACATAGTTGCTTTATCAAAATGTGTTATCCAAATTTTTGAATACACACATGTTTGATAATTTAAACAAAGGGTTGGTATTTTGGTTTAATTAAAATTCACGGGGATACAAAGTTCACGGCTAAATTTATTATGGTTCAGAAAAATGACTACGGAAGAAGAACGGTATTATTAATTTGATCTGTCTTTTGTGGAAGAGTTAAGTGCCTGTGTATTTTGTATTACTGTATGTCATTAACCTTTTTATACTATTAATATTAATATTAATAATCATTTTATAGTTTTTAAACAAATACTAAACTTTTTAAATATAATTATAAATGAACATTTTAAATATAAATGTGTGGAGTATAAATATATATAAATATATAAAAAAATTCACGTGTCCACGCCGTGTCCGTGTCCTATATTTTTAGATTTTGCCGTATCCCCGTGTCCGTGTCCGTGTCGGACACCGTGTCCGTGTCCGTGCAACCTAGCCTGTAAGTGATCATGTGAACTGTTTTGATTTTTTGGTAACTATACATTTGAGTTAGCAATAAATAAATCATTGTGGAAAAGATGATGTTTAGTTTAAGTCAGAGCTTGTTGGAGCATTGAATTATATGTTTTAAATCATAGATGATAGGTCTTGTTGAAAGAAAATGTGGTGCCAAAGGTTTTCTAGTGCCGTTCTGTGTTTTGCTGACGTGGCAATACTTTTGGAGAACGGCACCATATAAACGGCACGACGATACCCTCTGTGAATGGTGAACTTTGATTACATTGTCACTAAATAACCGAACTTGAGTTTGGTATCAATTTTCTCTAGCTTCATAAGAAAGAAAATGAATGTGTGATAGGAAGACAAATAAGATTTGATTACGTCAATAAATTAAAAGTTACATTTTCTATGAAGTTACTCTTGTGAAACTTGTTTTAAATTGCAATCCCACATGGGGTAAAGAGAAAAAGTTTAGCTTACTTATATGCTCTAGTAAATATGTCTAAATAAGTTGAGATTAGTATTATGTTGTTGGTTCTATTCTTAGATGTTGTTTAAAGAAATAAAAACAATTGCTAAGACTAGAGCTAATAATTTCATACAAAATCTGGACCTTTTTGTCATTTTGACTACAATAAATAGGTCGAGATACACTTATGTTGTTGACTTCTATTGTCGAATGTCCTTTAAAGAAAAATAAAGAACATCGAATCATAGTAATTGGTAAATTCATACGGGATACGAACTTTTTGTCATTTTCACTGCAGTTAATAATACTTATTAATGTTTCGACTTTTTGTCATTTTCACGTCATCCAAAACTTGTGTGTCGATATTGTAACTTTTAGTGTTGGAGACATGGTGAGTGTATATGTTTGCACCAAATAAAAGTTAAAGTGTGCTTGGTTGAAGCTATTAAAGTATAAAGAATGGTAACAGTAATGAATATAAATGGTTGATTAACTACTTAAATGTGTTTCCTCCCCCTGCCCTGAAAGTCTGAACTGAAGGGAGGGAGAGTAGTAACTGCTGAAAACAGTTTATGAAAATGAAGAAGGTTAATAATTATTTAAAACAAAATCATTCGCAGAGAATAGCATTGATAATAATAATCCCTAACGATCTCAACAGTTAGCGTTTAGTGTTTTTGTAATAACCGGTTTTAGGCTTCAATTATTGAGTTAGAAATTACGTGTTTTAGTATCTTCCCCTGACACAGATTACATACCACACGCTCTACTACTTTTAGATAATTTCTATGTAAACTTATGCTGATTTGTAGGAATAGAATGCTCCAAGTGGTAAGCACGTTCGTTTATTAGAGGCTGCTTTGCTTCAACATATATGAATCAAGTTCATCTAAAACTCGTTTCAACAGTTATTGTTTATGTAATCTAATACCCCATACTTTCTTTATAACCAGTCGGAGAAACAAAATTCAGATATTTGGTCTCCGTTGCCTGACCAAGGATGGAAACCTTGTACAGACTCGGCTACCGTTCCATGTGAGATCCTTAACCTGCGTTTTTTTTTATATTTTGTACCATGTTGTGAGTTATATAACTGTTCCTGTTTCATCTCTCATCATAATGTAATTATTTTTCAAGCCATTCCAGAGAAATCACAGGGATACATTCAGGTGTTTTTGGATGGAGGATTGAACCAGCAGAGAATGGGGGTACGCGCTATTTATCTCTCAAACAAGCATAAGAGGGTGTTTGGCTTATGGGCTTATTCAACTTTTGAAAAGCTAATAAGCTTAAATTTCAAGGCTTATGAACTTACCAACTTGAGCTTGTGGCTTATCTAAGTTCATAAGCTCATAAGCCTAAAAGGTTGAGCTTATTTGCTTTTCAAAAGTTGAATAAGCCCATACGCCAAAAATATAAGCTAAAACAAACACCCCTAAGAAAAAAAGTTAGTAAATAATAATAATTTTTTCCTAAATTTCTTGCCTGTGTTAAAGATTTGTGATGCAGTAGCTGTTGCTAAAATCTTAAACGCGACGCTAGTAATACCACACCTTGAAGTTAATCTGGTCTGGCAAGATACAAGGTATTTTTACGGCCGCTATTTGAATTTATATCGTGTTTTTAAGTTAACTCGCAGACTGGTGGTAAGATGTTACGTTTACTGTGCAGTTCCTTCACCGATATATTTGATGTCGACCACTTTATTGAGGTCTTGCAAGATGAAATCTCCATAGTTATAGAGGTGCCGAGCATGAACTCTTGGAGCACAAGGGATTACTATGGTACCGGCATACGACCTACTAGAATCAAAACGGCGCCTGTTCATGCTTCTGCTAATTGTTATCTGGAAAATGTGCTGCCAATGCTAAATAGGTTCATTATAATCTTTTCTTTGACATTGTAATTCAATTCGAGCATAAAAAATTTCAAATTAGAATGTTTCAGTCATGGAATTGCTGCGATTGCCCGTTCTCGCACCGTTTAGGTTTTGATAACCTACCAAAGGAGATTCAGCTTCTTCGATGTAAGGTTAACTTTCAAGCATTGGTTTTTGTTCCTCACATCAGAAGACTAGGAGACACCCTCGTTCAACGCCTTCGAAACTCTCCTACTACAAACAAAGGAACAATGAACGATAAATTGGAGGATGAAAGGGGAAGTGGAAAGTTTATCGTTTTACATCTCCTCTTTGACAAAGTATGTATCCTTCCATGTCTCATGTACTGCATGATTGTATATATCTTATTGTGATTCGAGAGTGGCACCAAGTGGGGTCAAAATGTGTCGGGTTGACCCACCAACACTTGCCATCTCAATTACTTTTGCATAAGTTAAAAATAGGTGATTGTGGGACTATGAAGGACATGTTGTTTACAATATTTTTATCGAACAGGATATGGCTGCCCATTCAGCTTGTGATTTTCGTGGTGGAAAAGCTGAAAAGTTGGCACTTGCAAAATACCGCCAAGTCATATGGCAAGGAAGAGTGATGAAAACTCAGTGGACGATGTCCACTCACTCCTGAAGAAATTGGACTGCTTTTGAAAGCTTTGGGTTTTAACAATGACACACGCCTCTATCTTGCATCCCACAAGGTATCATCTAATCCACCCCATGGAAAATTTCAACTTTTAGATTCATACACGATTTGAAGGAATTATTTGACTATTTTTTTAATTTGCACATAATTTGGAGAATGGGCAAACTAGTGTATATATATATATATATGGTATGCTGAGAATGGGCAAACTAGTATTTGACTATTTTATGACCTACATCAAGTGTACCAAGGCTGAGTTTAGCAAATCAAACAGTCAAAACAGAAACTTTTACATTATCGGCTTTGCTTTATCCCTGAAACATAGGTATATGGTGGAGAGGCAAGAATTTCTGCACTGCGTAAACTGTTTCCACTTATGGATGACAAAAAAAGCCTTGCATCTGACAAAGAACGGGCAGAAGTTGAAGGAAAAGCGTCGTTATTAGCAGCTGTTGATTATTATGTCAGTATGCATACCGACATCTTCATCTAAAGGGCCTTTTTGACCCTTATAAAACGAATCATTGTTCCTTGTTTTTCAGCTAGGGTATCGAGCATACAAAAACTTGAAGACTATCAGACCAAATATGGTGCTCTCGAGCCAGCTCTTTCTTAACGAAACTATGGACTGGCCTGAGTTTCAGTGGGCTATACAAAACGCGCATAAGAATAGACAAGGTCAAGTTAGGTTAAGAAAGGAGACACAATCCATATATACCTATCCAATACCATATTGTATGTGTCAACAACATTAATTGGTTCTTTTTTCAGTTTTGTAGAGTTAGAGAAATGTGTGTAAACGAGCACAGATAACAGTAAAACACAAATTCGATATGTATTTTTGCTTCTCTCTGAGGGCGTTATGTGCATCCACGATATTTTTTATAGGGTCGCAGGTTGGTAGGTGAATGATGCAACATGTGGTTTGGTTTGCAAGTTTTAATCCAAATGTATGTTTCGCATGTGTATTTTATTGTTGTTGATTAGTTATATCGGATTTTGCTATACTAGATTTGTTGTTACGTGTTATCTATGGGAGGGTGTTTTAGGCGACTTACACATAGTCAAATAGATTGAACTATATATGGACGTCGTTATCAAGGAGTGAAATTATACGGCACACCCATTACCGAGAACAAGTATATGGGATCTACTTCGGATATCACAAGGATTGCCGCACGTCAACCATGGTTCCTATCAATGCCATGGTTCCTAGCCATCGGATATTGCAATATGTCAATGTTTATTAGAGGACATGTATTTCATTTTACTCAATAAAGGTTTTAATCACAGTATGGTAATCGTTTTTCCTCTCCACCTCCACGGGCTGGAGACTATCCACTGCCTTGGTTCCAACTACTAGTGGAGGAAATGGTATTGATATATTTGACGAGGGTTTTTGCTCATTAAATATAATGTCCACAACCATGGTTTCAACTGCATGATTTCAAAGAAGAAAATGAATAAGAAGGTGAGAGTGGTGAGATAAAAGATTAAAAACTCAGTAATAAAGCACATACAGAACATTTCACACTACATATAAGTTCACACATAATTAGTTTGCCTATGTCACAATAAACATTCTACAATATTATCATAAGTTGGTTCGACGGAAGTACAAAAAACAAATTAGCTATAAACGTTATAAATAGAAATAGTAAAACGATCAAACAATGCAAGATAGGCAGCTCCTACGGAGAGCAATAAGCAAGTTTGAACACACATCGAGACCATTCACCAACTAAACTTAACGAAGAACTTGTTAGCGTTTCCCATTCTCCTTCAAGACCATTTCTTATCTCACAACATTTGAGGTTTGGCCAATTTCCAAATTTGTTTTCCATCACCCCCATATCAATTAGCTTCAAGAAGTAATCAGCGGCTTTGAGCCCCTCATCTGAAGATGTGCCTCTATGTACAGGGGTTGGCAAATAGAAAACAATGCATCAAAGAGGAGTACCGAGTAGTTAATAAACGAGCCTAGCTCGTTTAGGCCTATACTTGACTTCGTTCGGATCGTTAACACCATGTCTAGATCCGCCACTGCTTGATCCGCCGTTTATGCCAGAGTGCCACCTTAAAAACCAAGAAACTACTTTAGCTTATATGGAAAGTATGAAATTAAAATGCAATCGACAATAGAGAATCTTTGAAAATAGGTACAATAGTTGCATTTTATCCGTGGACTGTCTACCATCTTTTTGAAACTTTAACATCTTTAACACAATAAGGGACCAAAAGTGTAACAAGCTTTATAATGGATACTTTATGTAAATTTTGGTATTTAGAGACAAAAAATGTAACTTGGTATAAACTATAAGGACCACCGTGTAATTTACTTTCTTTTTTCTTTCTACAAAACTACTAGTATTATTTTGTTCCAATAATTTTTGTTGGCCTATATCAAATTCAATATTAAAATAAGAGAAAAATGAAATTAGAAAACAAGTGTGTTATTTACTCACAGACGGTAACAGTCTGAAGAAGAAGCTCTAGCCAATGATGATCAGCCCAGCTGGTTAGAGGCACTCCCGGTTTTACCCAAGGTCTTAAGTTTGATCCTTACGGATGGCAAGTCTTGGGTTTTTCCCTCCAAATACTTGTAACGGCCCATGGTCAACATCTCGTTGTCTAAGGTACGTGCAAGGCTTCACTATTTTTCAGTGAGGTTTCCCATATGTCGTATTCCGACTGAATGTTCGAAAAAAAAAGAAGAAGCTCTGAATTTGCAATGATTTCCAGATTAAGATCCTCTGGTAGCTTCTCAAGAAGAGCACAATCCCAAAGGTCGAGATACTTCAGATGTTTTAACATACAGATGCTATTTGGAAGATGTTTAATCTTTGTAGCCGACAAATCCAGTCTCTCCAGAGATTCTAACTGGCCAATGTCCTCAGGCAACTTCCCAAGACAAGAACAGTCACTAACATCGAGCGACTTCAAACGTTTTAGCATGCAGATGCTATCTGGAAGATATTCAATCTTCTCACTCCACACATATAGCCCTTCTAAACATTCTAATTTTCCAAGATCCTTTGGTAGCTTCTGAAGAAGAGTACAACTACAAAGGTAGAGAAACTTCAGATGTTTTAACTCACAAATGCTATCAGGAAGATGTTTAATCTTTGTAGCTGATAAATCTAGACTCTCGAGAGATTCTAACTGGCCAATGTCCTCAGGCAACTTCCCAAGACAAGAACAGTCTGTAACATCCAACAACTTCAGACGTTTTAGCATGCAGATGCTATCTGGAAGATGTTTTATCTTCTTACTCCTCACATATAGCTCTTCTAAACATTCTAATTGGCCAAGATTCTCTGGTAACTTCTCAAGAAGATCACCATTATCGACTTTGAGAGATTTGAGACATTTCAACATACAAATGCTATCCGGAAGATGTTTTATCTTTGTAGATGACAAACAGAGCTCCTCTAGACATTCTAATTGGCCAAGATCTTTGGGAAACTCTGGAATACCGCATTTGAGTTCAAGCTTTCTTAGGCATCGTAAACTACAAATCATGTCTGAAAATTTCTTAAAGTCTGTGCAAGCACATAGACCAAAAGAAATAAGCTTCTCAATATTTCCAACTGATGACGGTAGATTTTCTTCATATTTACAATTAAACTGAAACTTTGGGAGATTAGTGTTGGGGTGCAACGGGCATAAATCTAGGGACTTGCCAACCAGACGTAAACTAGCTGAAGAACGACTAACCTTTGGTTTACCCCCAAGTTTAACCTTTGGTTTACCACCAACGAAAACCACAAAATTGGAAAACCTCAAACATGAGTTTAAGTTTAAGTAGACAAGTTTTCTTAGACATCCAACGGGAGAGTTAATTTTTACCAACTTATCACAACCTTCAAGATCTAACCTCTCAAGATTTGGAAACAGCTCAAGGTCAAGGCTCCTCAACCTTGATTTACAAAGTTTAAGGAATTTGAGATTTGGACATGCACTAGACACGTGAAGTTCTTCAAAATCAGCACAAGCATAAAGAGATAATTCCTCGAGATTCGGAGTTAACCGAGGGTCAAACGTTCTTAACTTTGAATGACTGATACGGAGGTAGTTGAGCTTTTGACAACTAACAGGCATGTAAAGTTCTACTAAATTGGGAGAATACTCTATAGATAACGTCTCGAGATTCGGAGTAATCCTAAAGTCAAAGGTCGTCAATTTTGAGTTAGAGAGAGAAAGGAATTTGAGTTTTGGAAGAACCTGCTAGCAAAAAGAAGACAAAAAGATTGATATTAGTGTAGTAACAAACCAATAAATCAATAGCATTATTAGGAATTATGCAAAACAACGAATCAACAATTATTCTACCTTTTTTTCTCCCTCTTCCCAAAGTTGTACCATTCTGCTCCACTTCATCTCAAGTCCAACAAGATTGTTTGCTTGAAATGTTTTGGGTAAATACAAGAAAGGGTAATCCCAACATTTTAGATATTTTAAAGAGTTTGAAAAGTATTGGGCAGTATTATCAAGAACTTCGGCATAATTTTGATATTGAAAATGCACGTGAAGATATCTAAGTTGCTTCATTTTTCCAAGACCTTTCATAACAGTTCCCGCATTTGTGTTCGACTTACGAAGTTCTAAACATATTGTTTTTTTAGTACCCTGCAATACAAAAACAATGTCCATAAAACTGGAAAGTCAGAACAAATGCAAAGTTTTAGTTTTCTCTACATTACAAGTAAACTGATCTTTACCTCGTCATTAGCCAATATATCTTCAATTTCCTCTTCAATCCACAGTCGGCTATGTTTGTTAGGTTCATTCGGGTGCTCACGACGAACAATGTTCTTTCCCATTTCTTCTATATGGTCATGCATGCCCAAGCACCCATTTTTATCAACAGTTATGAGAGATCTCTGCTCAAGAACTCTTAAACCAGTTATAGGTTCAAATCCACGGCATTCAAGAATTATGATTGCATCTTCTCTGCGCAAGCCTTTCAATATGCATGCGATGTCTAGAAATATTTGCTGATAATCATATTCCAGACTCTCATAGCTTAATTCTAGCTTTTTTAGAATCTCCTCTGGGGGAAATTTTTTTAATCTGTCTATGGCCTTTACCTATTCAAGCACATTTTTAGGGCAGAGAAGTGAACCCAATACTTTGACTGTTAAGGGAAGACCAGCAGCATAATGTACAACTTTTCCTGACAGCTCTTTGAATTCTTGAAGTGGACTCACCCTTCCAAATGCATGTCTACTGAGGAGAAAATTTGCTTCCTCATCTGATAAGAGATTGATATCTCGAATCTTCACTCTGTGATCGACCTTATCGATATCTCGAAAGTTCACTCTGTGTGCTTGCAATACTTGCTCATCTCTTGTTGTAACGATAATTCTACTTCCCTTCTTAAACCAGTTAGTCTCACCGGCTAACGCCACAAGTTGGTCTATGTGATTCACATCATCTAGAACAAGAAGAACCTTTATACCGCGCATCCTCTCTTGCATCACGTTTTTCCCATCATAAACACTATCTAGAGTGACTTGTTCATTTAGCACTCTTGAAAGGACCTGTTCTTGTAACTTCTTCAAACCAGACATAGAGGGTTCTGAAACTTCCCTCACATTCGCAACAAAGATTTTGGCTTCAAAATCAGAATCAACAGATAGACGATCAAAAACAGCTCTAGCTGTAGTTGTCTTTCCAGCCCCTCCCATGCCTTTGATCCCTATCATCCAAACATCATTATCAATTCCCATTTCTAAAGAGTCAACAACATCCTTTACTCGAGTCTGCATGCCGACCAACTTTTCATCAGAGCCGAAACTGATGGAGCGTAACTCTAGCGAAATCAATCCAACAATTTTTTTGATAAATTCAGATTCGTCCCTGTGTGTACGTAAAAACAAGATATGTTTAGTACTATAATAATAATCTCTTATCCATGAATTATCCTTTTTCAACACATATTAGCAAGAAACAAAAGTAAGAAATTACCCATCATTGAGCCCCCAACCAGCCAGACTGGCTGCTTCTTTTAAAGCCTCTCTCCATTTCCCAACAGCCTCTTCATTTTCATGTTTCTCAAAAGCTTGACCAACAGCCCCAATTTGTTTTCGGACTTGGGTGGGTTCCACATCATAGAAAACAGGGTAAGCAGTGTGCTCATCCTTCTTCTGGCACTCCATAATCTTGACGAGCTCATCCAAACACCATGACGAAGAAGCATAGTTCTTGGAAAAAACAATGATGTAAAATCTGGAGTCTTCAATGGCTTTGATTAGCTCATCACTGATAGTTTTCCCTTTACAGATTTTTACATCATCCTTGTAAGTGACAATGCCTTTTGTCGTAAGAGCTTCATAAAGATGGCCAAGAAAGTTGTTGCGAGTGTCTTCACCCCTGAAGCTTAAAAAAACATCATACTTAAACCTCCTTTGAATGGGTGTAGTTGAAGTAGAAGCCATTATTTTTGGTGCAGATGAGTTTGAGGAAGATTCTTCTCTTTTTGGTTCAGATGAGTTTGAGGACGATTCTTCTTTTTTTTGTTCAGATGAGTTAGAAGAAGATGCCTTTGAATAAAAGTAATAGATAAAAGATGAAGATGCCATTAGCATAACTCCTAATAAAGCTATGGATGAAGGATCTGAGAAACGTAATAATCTGCTGAAGGACATTTCTACAAACTGATTGCAAAGAAAAGTGAATAAAATGATCGGAGAAGAAACGTAATAATGTGAAGGTGATTGGTTAGGTGTAAATTATGATGAAACTGAAGCCACTCATATGGTCTTTTTGGTCAATGAAAAAGAAAGATAGACAACTCATATGGTCTTTTTGGTCAATGAGAAAGAAAGATAAAATTCACCAAAAAAAGAATAAGCAACCCGGCCAATACATCCTCTTGGAAACTGCTTATTCAAGCCAAAGTAATTTAATCTGTTTCTCCAAAAAGACAAAAATAAACTCATCAATTTAACATTAAGACAAACATAAAACTACAAATTATTCACAGAAATCTCCTACGTATTGACTACTGTGTGACTCTCATCAATGAAGAGAACTATTTTTCCATTCAAAGCAGTAAAAAGCCTCTTTAAGACCAGCTTTAAGTCACTCCTCAAAATCTCCTACGTATTTAGCACCAGCACGAACCCATATGGAGTGATATAAGCTGCAAAAGGATCGAAATTTATCAACACAAACTTGTGATTTTTTTAGAATGAATGCACAAACAACATATGAACACGAAACGTATTAAAACCAGATGATGGCGACAGCTAAGAAAAAACCAATTTTCCAATTTACCAATTTTTCAAGCAGTCTCTAACTCTCTTTTATTAGTTAACCACCTGTTGCAACCTATATAATTAAAAAGTATGACAGATAATTACAACAAATGACTACCGTCCAAACTGTGGATCTCGATCATCTCGGCTAGGTGTTCTTTGAAGAATTTGGACTGGAGCTGATTGAGTTCTAACCCTACTGCTTCATTTGGTTGTTGAATTTATGTTTCGTCAAGATATGTTTTTTATTATTGAGTTTATGTTTCGTCAAGAATTTGGTTCTTGAATTTATGTATTCATTGGTTTTTTTTATTATTGATATATTTCGTCAAAGCACTTCTTTCTAAAGGGACGACATGATGAAGTACAAACTTTTGTAAAATGTTTTCTTCAAAAGCGTTAAAAGTTGATCGAGAAAGAATACTGAAGAGGCTTTATTAGCACATTATAAGCTAATCAAGATAGTAATCTGGTTTTACAGATCAACTTTTTACAAGCTGTGTATGTACATAACCTGATAACCATCTAATCATAAGCAACGCTAAATCAATATGTCATAGCAAACAATCACGTATGATCTTATAATTCATAAAGCAATTACATTTGTTCCAAACTACCTCCTATGACATTATCAAAATTTATATTCATATTAATCAAAATTAGAGGTGGCAAAATGGGCGAGCCAGGCGGGCACGGGCTAAAATGGGCGCCGGACGCCGGCTATAACGGGCACGGGCTTAAACGGGCATGGGCTAAATGGACACGGGCCAAACGGGCACATGTTATACAAATTGCTTTATAGAAGGCACAAAATGACGAAATAAATTCCTTAAACGTAATACCTCATTTATATTTAAAAAATTACAAACACTTCTGACATATAACCAAAAGCCCTTCGAATAAAATCAACAAATTAGACATTTAAAATCATACCTTTTGGTTATTGAAAGGGTTTTTGGAAAGTTTATGACCCATCCATGGACTTAACTCTTAAAAAAACTCAAGAACACATTGTTACTTTCTTTGCTTAAGTGATATAGATGTACGGGGTACAAAAGTATTGATTGAAAGAATAATGCTGTAAAATAAAAATAAAACCCAAAAAGTAGTGTATTTGTTTGGTAAAATCACACTCGCATTTAAAACAACACGGGTCAACCCGGTTTTAAACCAAACATCAAAGTATGAAAGGAGGGAGAGAGTAGTAACTCCAGACAGACACCAACCAGTTGAGTCAGTTAGTCAGGGTTTCAAGATTTGATTGATCCCTAAAACAAACAAACAAACAGTTGATGAAAATGAAGAAGGTTAACAATTATTTGCAGCAGCAAAGTCAATCGAAGAGAATAGCATTGGCATCATCAACATTGATAAATATTTTCATTTTAAAATTTTATTTTTCCGTGAACCTCATAATTGTAACTGTGAACACCAAGTTCAATCTTTTTGGTCTTGTAATTCATAGTTGTACCTTGAAACTTGTATTCAATCATTTGTTTTTTGTTTCTTTTCTACTTTTTACGTTCATAAGCGCTTTCACAAGACTTTTGATTCATGCATTAGAAATCTGTATCATACCATAAAGACTGTGTTGTGCATATTGAGATTCTTTTATTTGAGAAAAAAAAAAAAAAAAAAAAAAAAAAAAAAAACAAGCTACTCCAAAAATGTCTTTTGTTGTGCATTTAGAACGTTTGGGATAATATGACAAATAGACACGATCCTCTCGTAATAATAACTTAACGGTAGAGAACGTAAAGCGGAGGTCATGGGTTCAAATTTTGGCCCCGCGTCGCTACAATCATAGTGTCACGCGTTATTATAACGTAATGATAGAGGACATGCAACGTAAGCAGAGGTCATGAGTTCAAATTTTGGCCCCACGTCCCTATAATCATGACGTCACGCATTATGTTATGATATCAGGACATGCAACGTAAAATGAAGGTTATACGTTTAACGGTCGGTAAGAGCTTTTACATGACTAATTATCGTTTAAAAAAAGAATATCTAATGTGAGCGTGTGACCAAGAAATAAAACAAAACACTAGTATAATATTATATAGGCATTGTTAAGGTTCAAAGATTTCTATCAAGTTTTTTTTTTACGATCTCAAATTGTAAAATAAAACCCGGTTTAACCTTTGCACAATTTAAAATTCATTGTATAAATAACACTATTTAATTAAAATAAGAAATCAATTTGAATCAAATCATACGAAATGTCTAAATAAAAATGAGAACAACTTCTATGTTACAAATGGTTCATCAGACTATACTTAACACATCAATACAAGTACCAAATAACCTCCAATTTAGTGAATAGTGATACGTGAATGGTCAAACAATCAAAGATCGTTGGTTTAATTCTCACGAATATATACCATAATATTAAATACTTAACATGTGGTTGAATATTTGCTATTTTAAAGTCGTTAAGTGTCAAATTTGAGCTTCTAGGGCGTTGTTTGGTTCGTGAAATGTTTTTTATGTAATTGGAATCTGTCAATGGAATTGGAATGTGAACGAATTTTAATGTTAAATAATTGGAATGTTAAGGATTTGAAATCGGAAGGAATTGAAATTTACAAAAACTAACGCGTGTTTGGTTGGAAGAAAATGAAATAGGAAAAAAATTATATTAAAATATCTAATATGCTAATAATAATAAAAATAATAATAATAATACTGAGCTAGAGGAGTGGGGGCCCAGTTAGTATCTCGGCTCCCCTCTAATTTCTTGTAAATCCTATGATTTTCTAATGAAGTGATGTTTTTATTAAAATAATAATAATAATAATAATAATAATAATAATAATAATAATAATAATAATAATAATAATAAGACAAGATATTGACAAAGACTGGTATTGTCTCCCATGGTTCTTCTTTTCAGCATGCTCTTGATACTTTTAACAATACTTGCAACATAGACGTGCTCTCTATCACCACTGGCGCTTCTGCCCCCCCCCCCCCCAAATGATGAAAACCTTAGCAAACTGTTACTTTGGTGTCATTGAGAAAGACCTTGTTTCTAAGTACTCGCTAAGTCCAAGACATGTGGCTATTCTTAGTTGCATCCGCGCCCCACATGCACAGGATTTTCTTTTCGCCATCCCTATTCATGGCTTGGGACAGAGGATGAACCATCATCGCCAATTCTGATTTGTGTTGTGTTATAGGCTTACTGTACCTATGTTCTCTGAATGTACCATTTGCCCGAGTTGCAATGTACATAGTATAGACCAATGGGGAGATCACGCGATCCACTGCTCTAGTGAAGTGGGTGTAAAGTTTAGGCATAATCTGGTGCGTGATATTCTTGTTGATATATATTCCAAGGTTAGGATTATTGTGCCTAATGAGGCTCGAATGGGGTTCCTTTCGGAGGATGGCAAGGAGCTACGACTTGCAGACCTATTATTATTTAATTGGCTCCAAGGTAAAGATGCATGTTTAGATTGGACTTGTATATCTCCATTTGCTGGTATTGGTGCGATGTCATGGGCTCCTGGGGTAGCCTTGCACAATGCTGTGGAGAAGAAAAAGAAGAAGTATGCGTCCAAATGTGAGTACAACGGATACAAGTTTATACCATTTGCTTTTTCTACATTCGGGAAATTCGATACGGAGGCTTTGGATACACTTTCACGTATTAAATCTATTGCCATTAGCCACTCAAATAATGCTAAGAGTGGTGTTTTTATATTTCATAGATTAAGCTTTTGTATTCAGAAAGGAGTGGGAGCGCAGCTTGTGTCTTCCCACCTAATATTGCTCGCCCTTTACACGGTGTTAAATTATTGGGTGGCCGGCTAGCGTGGACTTTGAGTTTAGTAGTGGGCTTGCTATGAAAAGGGTTGCTAAAACCATCGAGCTTATGGATGCTGTTGCTAAGCTTAATGATCCTCAATGTGAGTTGCTCATTCTCCGTGCTTGTGCCGGTATTTCTAAGTTATACTTCTCTATGCGCACATGTTCTCCCCGGGTCTTTGAGGGTGCCCAGACTTCATTTGATGCGGCGCTTCGTTCCTCTATGGAACGCATTGTCACTGCTTCTGGACCTGGGTTTGGGGATTGGCAATGGAGATTGGCCACGCTTCCGTTTGAGTTTGGGGGGCTTGGCGTATATTCTGCAGGTGATGTCTTGAATTATGCTTTCCTTGCATCTAGACTCCAATCTGCTAGCTTACAGGCTAAGCTCCTCCGACAGTCTGGCATAGTAAATCATGGATCTTCCTTTAACGACGCTCTGTGTACTTTTAACGCGAAAATGGAGTTCGAACTTTTAAGTAACCCGAATGAGATCGCTGCCCCCAAACTTATGAAGAAATTGGCAGATATATATTTCACACGTGTTACTAAAATGGTTGAATCCACTTTTGGCCTATCCACTCGACAGATGGCGCTTTGGAGATCGCAACGGGAAGACTACACCTCCGATTGGCTTAGGGTGGCCCCGATATCTGGGTTGGGGCAGACTATGAACGCTAGAACTTACCGGTGTGTTTTATGCTAGCGCCTAGGTGTCCCCCTGTTCTCTGTCCAGATGCCGTGATCAGCTTGTTCCAGGGTATTTGTGGGGGACATTTACGGGGATCATGCTGTGTCATGTGCTGGTATTATTGGTATTAAGCACCGGCACAACGTGGTACGCGACACCCTCCTCGTAAAGAGGTTGACATCGGCCTGTGTGGAGAAAGGGACAAAAGCTTACGCCCAGCTGATGTTTTGCTCTATTCTTGGGACAGTGGGCAGGATGTTTGTGTCGATTTGACAGGGTCGTCTCCCTTGACGCAATCGGGTATGGTCGACTTTGTGCCAGGACGAGTGGTGGGTGAAGCAGCACAACGCAAGCGTGTCAAATATGAGACCAAGTGTGCCGATATTGGATATGGGTTTCTTCCCTTCTCGTTCTCCTCCTTTGGGGAGCTTGGGAAGGATGCAGTGGCCTTACTGAAGCGGATCCGAAAGTTCTCAATGACTCAAGACATCGGATCACGAGCTGCTGCTCATATTTTTAGTAGGATTACCTTTGCAATAGCTAGAGGAGTAGGAGCCCAGTTAATAACTCGGCTCCCCTCTAATTTCTTGTAAATCCTATGATTTTCTAACGAAGTGATGTTTCTAACAAAAGTGATGTTTTTATATAAACACGTTTTATTTGTTTTGTGTGGGCGAAATTGGCGATTGGTGTCAAACGGATCTCCTTGGTCATGTTCCTTCGTCTTCGTCCCTTCCATCATCTTTGATTCAACCCCTTAGTTGGATCATTGTGCTTATGTTCTTTCCTTGTATGCACAATCACTCGCTTTGCTCTTTAGCTCTTTCTGCGCACGTTCTTGGTCCTCCAAAAAAATGTAGGTTTCTTCCGTACGGTTATGATCTCCTTCTTGGTGGTGCTTTCTTTTCCCAGGATTTCTGCGTATGTTTTCTTGCTTGCGCTTTATCCTTGTAGAAGACAAGTACTGTTTGGTTGTTTAAAGAAGGTCCTTGCGTGTGGAAGTGGAAGGCAACTACTATTTTTTGCCTAGGGGGCCCCACGCTTTTGCTGCGGTTTTGGTGTAGTATTATTAGAAGGACTTTGCGGTTTGGCCCTACCTTGCTTTTTGCTGGTGTTGACCTTTGATATAAACTAGGTTGCGGTTTGATTCAAGGGTCCCACACTTTTAGTTGCCTTTTCATAGTAGATAAGCGTGTGGCTTTTTGTTCCGTGAGCCCCACTGTTTTGGCCTCTACCTTGCGGTTTGTTTTAATTAAGTGAAGTGCGCTTATTGAAGTTCAATTAAAAAAGAAAAAAAAGAAAAAAAGTAAAGTGGGCTTGTGTTTTGATGTGGGCTTTGCGGTTTGGCTATTTTGGTTGCGGTTTGAGATACATTGCGTTTTGACCTGTGTTTTACTTGTAGTGCGTTTTGCTTCAGGAACGACTTGTGGTTTGACTCTAAAGTAAATTGCGGTTTGAATCGAGCTACCTGTGGTTTTCATAAAGAATTGCGGTTCGTCTTAGGAAAATCCGCTGTTTGACTTGGGGTTTGACTTGTGGGGAGATTTATTTTGTAATTGGGCTTGTGGTGCCCACCATTTGCTATGGCAATCATACGGTTCCATTGTCCTTTTGTTGGTTTAAGTGGTTGTCAGGATGGCAGTGGAAATGGGCTCACCAAAACCTCGTTGATCTCTCATCTTCGTGATCGTCATTTCAATGAGGATGCGCTTGCCACCTCCAAACTTTCCCTGGCCACTAATCTTGTCGTTTTTGAGGCAGCTGAGGTTACGTTTAAACGTATGGGTCTTTGGTTATGTGGGGTTTGTTTTAAGACGCATACCCTTCGGTCTAAGTGTCGGCATGGATCTGATTTTGTGCCGCCTCCTGATAGTGGCGATGGTGTTGTTAGGTTTGTGTTGTTTGATATCGCCAAGCCAAGGTTCCTTCTTCTGTTCAACTTGCTCGTGATGAGGACCCGGTTTTGGAGGAGCATTATGGGTTTGATCTACACTTACTTGACACTTTGCTTTCTAAAGGGCTGCACACAGTCAAGTCCATCCCTCCAAAGTGTTGTTTGGGATTCTCTCGTGTATTGAAAGGAGCTCTTGACAAGGTGATCTGTAAACCTGAGGACATCTCTTGTTGGGTTAGCCTATTGGTCTTACCTCTTTGTCTCCTTAAAACCTTTTGCCCAAGGAGTAACATGGAGTGTAGGTCTGCTATTAAGCGCCAACGCCAAGAAGAATATATCGCTAATGCCATCCGCTCTTGGGGTACGCCTGGTGGTAGTCTGCAGCTTGTTAGAGAGGTTTTAGCTGAACCCTCCCCTGCATGGTCCAATAGTGATGAGGAGAACCTGGACTTAGGTGAGCGTAATGTTAAGCAATGTAAGAGGAAGATTTGTGATGGCCATTATACTGCGGCTTTCAGAGTTCTTTCTTCGTCAGGTGTTGCTGTTGGGAACACGTTTTGTATTAACAAGTATTGATCATAATGTAATAGGTTGCTTAGGCCTTTAAGTTTGTTTTACGGCCCAGCCTGTGTAGAAGGCCCATGGGCTGTGTCTTATTATTTATGTTAATTATGTTTACTTAGGGCTTTAAGCTCATGTCTATGTAAAAACTATAAATACCCCCTCCCTACCAAGGGAGAGGGTTGGTTGATTGTATGCTAAACTTTCCTTATTATTGTGTGATCAATCTTCCACTCTCTTTCTCTCTCTAACTTTCTCTCTCTAGATCTAGGGCTTATTAGTGGTTAATCTAGGTTTAATTAGTGATTAATTAATAGATTCATCAAGTGGTATCATTCACCTAGGGGTAATTTAGGTTGTTAAAAGATTAGATTTAAGAAAAAATCAAAAAATCCGATAAGTTACTGTTCACGTACTGTTCATCCGATTTGTTACTGTTCATTGATCGAGCTTCTGAAGGTGATCGAGTATCTGGTATAACCGAGTTTCTTTGATCGAGTTTCTGGCTATTCATCGAGTTAGGTGAATTAGTCGAGTTTCTTCGAGTGATCCAGTTTCTAACTTAGTCGAGTTTCTACTTGATCGAGTTTGTGAATCATCAAGTTTCTAATATCAAGTTTGATTACTTCATCGAGTTAGATAAAGTAATCGAGTTTGATAAGGTTAATCGAGTTTCTTGACTAATCGAGTTTCTTGACATAATCGAGTTTCTTGAATTAATCGAGTTTCTTGGACTGATCGAGCTTCTTGGACTAATCGAGCTTCTTTCAGTTGATCGAGTTTCTATAGTAGGTTGATCGAGTTTCTGGATTTCTTGTGAGACTAATCGAGTTTCTAGTGTAAAATCCTCCGAGTTTCAACGTTTGAAATCTCCGAGTTTCTAGAGTAAAATCCTCATAGTCTCTTCACGTTTTCCACCATTAATCATTCTAATCTACAACAACAACCGTTATTATCCTTTAAAGATCCTTAACCATCACAAGTTACCTAACGATGTCTCAACCACCATACCCGAACTACTTCTTTAACCAACAACAACCATATCAACCACAGTACCGTCAACAACCATTTCAGCAACAATATCCTCAGCAACAATATCAACCATCATACCAACCACAGTATCAACAACATCAAATGTTCATGCATCAACATCAATTCCCTCAGCAGCAACAACTTCTTCCACAACCAATGCAGAACTACCAACCATCTTCCAGAGAACTACATTGGTTTACCAAAATGTGTGAAGCCATAAGTAGTCAGCAATCGAGGCATGAAGCAGGTTCTCAAGACACACCACCCATGCTCACACCTGGTAACTATGTGCAGTGGTCCAGTCGTTTTCTACGTTTCATTGAACTAAGGAAACCTCACGGGAATATATGAAGAAAGTCATCATTGATGGACCATATCCAGCACCTACAACAACCATTCCCGGTGATTCAACTCAAGTTCCTCCCAGAGAAGCAACAACAACACCCACTCCTCTAGCTCAACTAACTGCAGAACAAGTCCTACAACAAGAGGCCAATGAGCTAGCCATGTCTTATATACTCCAAGGGATTCCCAACCCTATCTTCAGGAGTATTGATGCCCAGAAGACAGCCAAGGCTATGTGGGAACATGTACACTTGCTTATGGAAGGTACTGAACTGAATCAAGAGGATCTGGAATCAAAGTTGTACATGGAATATACACACTTCATGATTGAACCTGAGGAAACCTTGGAATCATACTATCATCGCTTCACCAACATCATTAACGATCTGGATCGCCACAACATTACCTTACCAAAGATTGCTATCAACTCCAAGTTTTTGGGATGCCTTGGGCCCGATTGGCAAAATACGTCACATTCGTTCGACAAGCTAAAAAGATCAATGACGTGTCTTATGGATTGTTATATGATTACCTAAAACAACACCAATCTGAGGTTGATAAGGATCGAGTTGCACTTGGAGGATTCTCACCAGCATCTACTCCAAACTCACTTGCTATCATGGCTCAATCACATTTTGCACCAAACCAGGAGTTTGTTCCACCACCATCATCTCAATCGGGCTTTGCACCTCAACCGTCAAACCAAATTGTTCCTTATGAAGCACCATCTCAATACCCTGAAAATCAACTCATCCAATATGACAACACTGATTACAACATGTACTCAAATGTTGACACTGATGAAGATGATGCCTTTCAATCTCTGAATGAAGGATTTGCAATGATTGCTCATGCATTCAGCAAATTTTCTAACAAATCGAACAATCGTTTGAGATCTTCATCGAATACCAGAAACCAAGCAGTCATCAATGATGGAAGAGTAGAGATTCAGAATAGGTCTTCAGGAAGGTTTGGGTCAGGAAACATGGGGAATTCAGGTGGTCAACGATTCAGCTCAGGAAGTGGTAGAAACAGTATGGGAAATTCTCAGAGAAGGAATCAGTTTGCTTACAAAGGGAAAGGGATTGCTAATACTTCCATCACTTGCTACAATTGTGGGGGTAATGGTCACATGGCAAATGCATGCCCCAAACCACGAACTATGGGTAGTGCATACCATAAAGAAGCTCTTCTCATGGCACTAAAGGATGAAAAGGCCAGTGGAATGTTGACAGATAAAGAGCAGAATTTTATGGCAAATGTCTACTCCGATGATGAAATGGAGGATCTGGAGGCTAATGCTGCAGTCATGTTAATGGCCAACATTCAGGAGATGAACATGACCGAGACAGGCCCGGTATATGACTTCGATGGCTTATCTCAGGTATCTGAAGCAGATTGTCTAATTCATGAAATTGCATCACCATCTGTATCTACGTCTGCACAAGATAATTTGGCTCAACATGAATCATCATTCTCATCTTCAGACAATGATCAAATAAACACAGTGGTTACCTTTGATGATGATCAAATTAACCCAGTAGTTTCTTTTGATGATTCTTTTGATGATTCTTTTGACGATGAAAATTCTGAACATCTTGAGCAAAATGATCCTATGCAAGATTCGGATTCAGAAATCATGACCTTATTGCTTGCCACCCAATCACAATTGAATGCACATAAATCCCAGATGGACAAATGCAATGACATTAACAAAACCTTAAAAGCCAAAATTGCACTGTTAACAAAGGACCTTGAGTGCTATAAGCAACAACTTTCAAATTATGAAAATCAAGAAAAACGTGAGAAAAGTTTTAAGATTGCATTCCAAGAGTCATACGTAAAAGTACAAAATTTGGAACATCAAATTCGTGAACTGACCGTTTCCAAGAATGAAACAATTTCACAAAAGGATCAAGAAGTATTTGATTTTCAAAAACAGGTTGACATTCTCCAATCGGAAATTTCAAAAACCAAAACAGAATTGTCAATTGTCAAACAAATTTTTCTGAACACAAAGAAGCTTCAAGGAAACGTGTCGATTCATATCTTGAAGAAATTGTGACATTGGAAGGCAAACTTAAGGATTTTCAAAACGTGGTTTATAAAGCGGGTAATTCTGTAACAGCTCTTCGAAATCTAACTGTCAAACCAAATCCTCGCGGATATGGATTTGCAATTGGATGTGATCAACCTCGTTTTTTAAACAAAGCACTCGAGTCAAACCCTAAGTTGTACAGTGCCGAATTGTTGTTTGATGATACGTTTCAACGTGTGGTTGTTTATAGTACTGAAGAGGAAGAAGAACATTATATCGAATGTCGATCAAAGATGAGTCATGTCAAATATAACAAACCATATGATTATTCGAAAGCACCTCAAATTAAAGAATCTTTTGTACCTCAAAAAGAGAAATCTTTACAACCGTGCTCTTTAAATGAAATAAATACTTCATCTGAAGTTGCTCCAGTTACCATTGTTGCCCAAATCAATGGTCCATTACCAAGTCAAGGTGATAATGAACAAATGCCAAAAGAATGTCGCGTTCTCAAATATTTCAAAACATTTATGGAAGACATTCAACTTTTGGAAAACGCTATTGAAAGAAATTCTGAAATCAAAGTCTCCACTTTTCTATCTCCTTATGAGAAGGAAAAGCGAGAAGTTTTTCAAAAACAATTCTTGCCACTTGTTAATCACCTGCGATTTTATGCAACTCAATGGGAACAGGATCTCCAGTCAGAAGTTGTATCAATGATGAGTATTTTCAATGCAAAAGATGTCAAAATTGCAAAACAAAAAGGTCAAAAGAAAGCTTTAGAAAAAGATGTTGATCGACTCTTGATACAGGTTCTCAGCTATGATGTGATATCTGTGATAATGAATTCGATTTATTTGCCATGTCATGAATTGCTTGTTGATGATCACTGTGATGAACTTTAGACAATGAGAATTGAGAATGAAAATCTGAGAAAAGAAAATGAGCTACTCAGACAAATCAGTGATGATGTGGAAACCAAATGTGCGAAAGAAATTTTCAAAATTCGTCAAACACTGGATAAGTGTCAGGCTCAAAGTATTCAGTTTGAGTTAGCATTACAAAGTTAAAAAGAATCTTTGTCTTCTCAAAATGTTTGTGTTTCAACACTTCAAAAACTTGAAAAAGAAAATGAGGTATTAAAACATCAAATTTTAGAGTATGAAAAAGATATTGCTGAATTTTGTGATAATAGAAATGACACTGTTCGGTTAAATAGACGGTTGGATTTAAAAAATCAAGAACTCAAACACATCATTGTTGATTTGAAAGAGAAACTCAGAGTTTTAGAAAAAGGAAAAATGCCACAAACAGATGTGATTGCATCAGGAATAAACAAGAATGATAGAGCACCTAAGCAAGTATTTTCCCAAACCACTAATGTGACTACTTCAACTTCCACAGGATTAGGCAAGACCTCTAAGGATAGCAGACCAACGACAAAGAGACAAAAGAAGCATAGAGTCTGGCAACCTAAGGGTGGATTATCTAAGAATGCTGAAGTAGAAGTTAATGCAAGAAGTTTGAATAAGAAGCATGATATGTCAAACATAGAATATAGCTTATCTAAATGTAATTCTAAGAATGATGTATTCAATGCTGAAGCTTTAAATGTTATGAATGATGTACTTGTTGATGATTCATTTGTGTTATGTCATGCTAGTTTATTATCTGGAAATAATACAAAGTGTGTTGCTAAAACTCTGTTGACTCGCAAAAAGAAACGATCTAGTGGCATTTCTTCTAGGATCACTACTGCTGCTAAGTCCATATTAGGAAAACCACCACTAGTAGTTTCTGAAGAATCTGTTGAAAAACCCATAGCTGCATCTAGGATAAACAAATCACCAAGTGCATTTATTAGGAGAATGGCTGAGACTAGTTGGACGTGGCAGTGTTGGTTACAAAACACATCTAGCTTTCAATGGGTACCTAAACTGCTTAAAACATGTGTTACTAACCAAACGGATTCCACCGTTACCAAACTTGCCTCTATGTCAACTTCTGGTGATGCAGGTGATCCAAATTATTCTATGGATTGTTGATAGCAGTTGTTCCCGACATATGACCAGCAATCTCAAGCTTCTTGTAAACTTTGTTGCAAAGTTCATTGGAACGGTCAGATTCGGGAATGATCACTTCGCTGCTATAATGGGTTATGGAGATTATGTAAATGGGAACATCAAAATTAGCAGGGTTTATTACGTTGAAGGCCTAGGTCATAATTTGTTCTCAGTCGGACAATTTTGTGATGGTGATCTAGAAGTGGCATTTAGGGAGAAAACTTGTTTCATTCGAGATCTTGAAGGGAATGACCTCATGAAAGGGAAACGTGGCACCAGTCTGTATACTATTTCCTTCGAAGGCATGACAGCTTCCTCTCCAATATGTCTACTATCCAAGGCACATCCCACAAAAGCTTGGCTATGGCACAAACGGATGTCTCACCTGAACTTCAAAACCATGACCGAGCTTGCTCGCAAAAAGTTGGTAGACGGCCTTCCAAAATTCAGATACGCCAAAGATCATCTATGTCCAGCTTGTGAGCAAGGAAAAAGTACTCGTGCTCATTTTCCTCCTAAACCAGAGCACAGTACTAATCACGTACTTCAACTGATACATATGGATCTTTGTGGCCCTAAGCGTGTTTAAACTATTAATGGGAAGCGGTATATTCTGGTAATAGTCGATGATTTCTCAAGATGGACTTGGACTTATTTTCTTCGCAGTAAAGATCAAGCACCATCCATGATCATCACCTTTCTCACATAGATTCAAGTTCAGTTACGCAACACCGTCAGAAAAATTGCACAGACAATGGCACTGAATTCAAGAATCAGACTCTTCGGGAGTATTATGAGAAAGTGGGTATTGAACATCAAACGTCTATCGCTCGCAGCCCTGAACAGAGCGGTGTGGTCGAAAGGCGCAACTGAACTTTAGTGGAAGCAGCTAGAACAATGTTAATTAATGCACAGTTACCAGATTACCTATGGGCCGAAGCCGTTTCAACAGCCTGTTACACCCAAAATAGATGCATGATCACTAAATGGCACACCAAGACACCATATGAAATTGTTCACTGCAGAAAACCAAACATCAATTACTTTCATGTCTTTGGAGCTCTCTACTATCCAAAGAATGATCGTGATGATCTTGGTAAACTCAAAGCCAAAGCATACATAGGAATTTTTGTTGGGTATTGAGAAAATTCGAAATGATTCAGAATTTGGAATCGTCGTACAAGAGAGATTCAGGAGACAATCCATGCTAATTTCGATGAGCTCACAGAAATGGCTTCTGAGCAGAACAGCTTAGAATCCGCACACAACCGTCTCAACTTTCCTGAATCTTCAGCTGCATCTTTACCTTTCAACAGAAAGGATTTAGAAGATTTGTTTGCTCCTCTATTCGATGACACTCTAGTTCGTTGTGCCTCTGATGTATCTACCAATTCCGCTGCTCAAACCGTAACAAATCAAGCACCTGATACACCAGCAACTACTTCCACAGCAGTTGCTGATGATGCACCTCAACCAGAACCATCATCGTCAGTAGATCAAACACCTTCCAATTCTACACCAGCGGCTGAAGATTCCACCCACAATTCTGCTGAAGTACCCACACCAACAGGTTATGACGGAGAAGCATTCTTTAATCCATTTGCACCTGCACCAAACTTACCAGATATTGCAGAATCTTCAACACGCAATTTAGAACCGTCAAACCTGCACCATAATTATCAACACTATCCATCCACTCATAAATGGACAAAGGACCACCCCTTAGTAAACATCATTGGTAATCCAGAAAATCCAGTCATGACAAGACAAAGACTCCATACAGATGGTGAAACCTGCATTTATGCACTCACTGTTTGTCAAGCCGAACCCAAAAACATCAAGGAAGCCCTCACTTATGACAACTGGATTGAATCCATGCAAGAGGAATTGGAACAATTCAAGCGGTTAGAAGTATGGGAACTGGTAGAGAGACCAGATGGGGTTTATGTCATTGGACTGAAATGGATCTGGAAAAACAAGTTAGATGCAGATGGTACTGTCATACGTAACAAGTCCCGCCTAGTCGCAAAAGGATTCAGCCAAGAAGAAGGAATCGACTTCGAAGAATCATTTGCTCCAGTTGTACGGCTCGAAGCTGTTCGCATGTTTCTGGCTTACGCGGCTCACAAGAACATAACTGTTTACCAAATGGATGTGAAGACTGCATTTCTTAACGGCCAAATCCGGGAAGAAGTGTACGTTTCACAACCAGAAGGCTTCGTGGACCAAGAACATCCGAATCACGTATATAGGCTAAAGAAAGCCCTTTACGGACTTAAACAAGCCCCAAGGGTCTGGTATGACAAGTTATCTGCTTTCTTACTTGCAAACCATTTTACTAAAGGAACTGTGGACCCGACTTTGTTTATACAAAAACACGGGGAGGACATTCTCATCCTATAAATTTATGTAGATGATATCATTTTTGGATCAACACATAAAAAGTACTCAAATGCTTTCGCAAAACTAATGAAAAATAACTTTGAGATGTCCATGATGGGTGAACTGAAGTTCTTCTTAGGACTGCAAGTTCATCAATCACCCCGTGGTATATTCCTTAGTCAGTCCAAGTATGCTCAGGAAATCCTGAAAAAGCATGGTATGACCAGCTGTGACACCTATAACACCCCTATGTCCTCCTCATCCCTGAAGCTAGATGTTGACATACATGGGACACCCATTGATCCTACCAAATATCGTAGTATGATTGGGTCGATCATGTATCTCACAGCTAGCAGACCGGATGTTGTATTTGCCACGTACCTTTGCTCCCGATATCAGTCAAGACCAACTGAGCGGCATTTGTCAGCCGTTAAAAGAATGCTTAGATACATAAAGGGAACCATTAATTTGGGAATCTGGTATCCAAAGGATTCTGGGTTTGAACTTGTTGCATTTTCAGACGCTGACCATGCAGGGTGCTTAGACACACGCAAAAGCACATCAGGGGGAGTACAGTTTTTGGGTGACAAGCTCGTCTCTTGGCAATCAAAGAAGCAAGACTGCACATCACTATCGTCTACAGAATCGGAATACGTCGCCATGTCAGCATGTTGCACTCAAGTCATTTGGATGCGATCTCAGCTGATGGACTATGGATACGTCTTCAACAAGATTCCTATGTACTGTGATTCCAAGAGTGCCATCGCTATTTCCTGCAACACGGTCCAACATTCCAAGTCCAAGCATATTGCTCTACGCTATCATTTCATCAAGGAGCATGTGGAAATGGGTACTGTTGAATTATACTTTGTGGGTACTGAACACCAATTGGCGGACTTGTTCACCAAAGCCTTGCCCCATGCAAGATTTGTGGAACTGGTTCACCAAATTGGCATGAGGTGTTTGACTCCGGATGACTTAAATACTTTTCTTCTTCAAAATTAAAAAGAGTCAAACATCAAACTATCTTTGTAAATAATTATTGAAAAACACAAAAAGATTTTTCATTTTTTTAATATTTAAAAAAAAATCTATAAGTGTGCAAAAGTGAAACCGAATCAAAATATGTTCTCGTCCTTTCAAATTTTTATTAATTTCAAATCACGAACATATTTTGAGGGGGAGAAATTTTTTGCACATTTATCCTTCTCTAATCTTCATCATTATCTTCATCATAAAAAAATTTTCTATGATCTCTTGGACTTCTAGTCTTAAAATTGTATCAAATAGGTCTTAGTTCAAGGGGGAGAAATCACATATATCAAAATTGAATCAAGATCTCAATTGTCATAAAAATCAAAGGACTGAAAGTGTCATGTTGTTAAAAGATGTAAGATCTAACCTTTTGATTGTGTGGATCTATTCGGGTGGCCTTGGATCTTGAAAGATCAAGAATTCCATGTTTGAGTTAGGTGGAAGATGAACTAGAGAGAGAGAGTGGGAAACTCTTGAAAGCAAAATCAAGAAAATTAGATTAAGAGAATGAGAGTTCCAACCCTTCCCAAGTGTGGGAAGGGCTTTATATAGTTACTAATATTGTGCCCCTAGTGGGCTATGGAGTGAGCTGACAGTGGGGAAAGCCCCGACCCACTCCACAAATATAAATACGACTAATACTGTTAATACTAATACTAATATTACTAAGCTAATATAAATAAGCGTACGAGCTATGTAAATGCTAAATAGATACTCGGGGTGACCGAACCTTCATTTGAATATTTATATTCCTAACAATCTCCCCCTAAGGGAGGTCACCCCGGAAATAATATTCTGAATTCTAGCATTTTGTCATCTGAATTTGTCTTCATAGCTCGTAGTCTTTGATTCTTCAATGTCTTGAAACTTTGTGCATTCAGCAGTAATCTTCTGATGACTGATCGGTTGTCTTGGATGATCTTTGAGAATTCTTCGAGTTTCTCATCCAACATTTGTCTTCAAGTCATCTTTCAGCAGTATGTTTCCATGTGATGTGATATTCTTTGAACCGACATGCTCACACTATTTAGAGTCATGATCTTTCAGCATCAGAGTTTGCAGAAGCTGTGTTGAAGGTCTTTTAGTTTATCATGACTTCTTTGATTATAATGATGATGTAGTGTGAACATGTGGTGGTGGATTGGCATCTTTTCAGCAATCTGCTACAACCGCAATCAGCTGCAACTTCAATCAGCTACAACCGCAAACAGCTGCAACAGCAATCAGCTACAATCGCCAGATGTTCCTGCATACGACAGTTAGCAATAAAACGTTCGGTACTTACAGGTTCGCACTTCGAGATTGTTAACAGCATAGAGTGAAAAACTCTCTCTAATCCTTACCAAGACCGTTCCTAAATCGAAAACCCACAGAGGGTTTTTTAAGAACTTACCGTAGTAAATCAACGATTAGGTGAGTCGCTGGAGATCACTCCACGACTGTAGACCGTTTGAAACCGTCGCAATCACTAAGCGTAATCCACAGGGAATTACCGAAGTGACCTGCTTTCAGGGCTGTTTGATGTTGACCCTGGCAGGAATTTCCATTCAATCATTGAGAATTACATTTGTAAATTCTCTCATAAATGTTCTGGCAGATTGCTAAGATCTGCGTAGGACTCATGAGTTTACAACTGGTGTCCTTAATGTTGAACAACCAGTGTAGAAATAATTTGTGTCCCTATGAGATCTTGTTATGTATCTCGTGGCTCTAGACTCGATAGTGCGTTTTGATTTAGTGAGCGGAGGCTGGAGAGAACTGCCACCTTTTCAATATCATCTAACTCGGAGTGAGAGAGACGATAGAAATGTATTGATCTCCGTGACAAGTGAAACAAGAGTCCTTTGAGGGACCTTGAGTGGCTAGGGAGGGTTGTGTAGCGTATCACTGGGTCCATGATACTTTGTCTTCAATGCCAACAATCAACTTAAGTGATTCTGACAGCATATGTATTGACCCGGTTTCTGCCTAAAGTGTAAGGAGGGCTTCTTTCATTTCACCCTTTATCTTTACATTTCTTTTTCATTATTCAACCCCTTCAGTGCTTACCGAGTCTTCATAACTAGCACCTTGTTGGGTTTGTTCCAGTGCTAGCTCCATCTCAGTCGGCACTCTTCCCTTATTCACTTTTCTCCTTTTTTAATCATACCTAAGGACTTCTACACTAACTAGTGGATTGTCCCTGGGTAGATCCCTCCGGCTCTGGCGGGATCGTGGGAACTTGAGCCTAACCTTACCATCCTTATAACCCCATACATTAATTAAAATGGTCGGTCTTTGGTGTTCTTCCACAATTGCCAAACCAAATCCTTGAAAAATCTCTCAAAGTGTTCATGATTATAAAACACATTTTGTTAACACTTTGAGAGTTTTATGTTTTTCAAATGCTCCCCCTCAACATGTGCTCGAGTGATTGTTTTATAAATTTGCACATGTTAGGTAGAGCTAGCACTTTTTGAATTGATCAACTTTCAGTGAACATGACCGATTCGAGACACGCTTACATCACTGGTTAGACCAGCTTGAAATTATTACCCGTCCTGGTCAAGTTCACATAAAGTATCTCGAAACGGTACACTCTACTCAGACACATCCTTTTCGAGACACGCTTACATCACTGGTTAGACCAGCTTGAAATTATTACCCGGCCAGGATATGTCCTTTCGATCAATGATAGTTTTGTTTCGTCAATTCTTTGGTGAAGTCTGAGTCACGCTCAAATGAGATGCCAAATCCTTTTTGTTTCAACAAACCATTTGCTCCCCCTCAATATGTGCATTGATATACAAAAGAGTTTAGCACATATGGGAGAGCATACATTTACGTTCAAAACATCACATTTTATCAGATTTCATATTTAAATCACATTCTCTCCCCCGATCAAAAATTTCAAAGCATTTGAGATTTGTGATCCCAATTGATTTAAATAAGTTAGAAAATGTGGGAGAAAATGTGTCTGATTTAATGTAGTCTGATGATAAGACATACAATGCTCCCCCTTAATCTAAGAGGGAGATTCACTGCTTGTTTTGCACAAAGTGACATTTATGACACGAATGATATTGACCTTTTTGGCACAGATGATGTGATCATCCGCTTCTCTGAGGGAGTCATTGGTCAACATCGATTATCCATCCACCAACAAATCTTTCCAAGTATTGTTGATCCCCACTTGGCGAGATCCGAGTAAGTACTGCTTTGTTGAAATGATGGTGGTGGAGGTGAAGACAGTGTTGATGTTGTTGTTGTTGCCAATGTTGTTTTTGAGGTGAATTCTGAGCCACTCAATAGAGTTTGAACGTCTGATCAAATGGTTTGAGCGGGAACTGGCACATTCATTTTGGCTATGGAATCTGCATAAGAATATCAACACAGATATACATATATACAGATACACTATTCCTTAATAGCTACCACATAGCAGCTTGCCACATTATAATACCAAGTTTATATTATAATCAAACCATAATCAGGAAATACGTCAAACCACTATCTAGCATGAAGAGCAATTAGCAATCATAAACATGGCAATTCACTCATATTTCGACATTCAATTCAGGACCTTAGGGACATGATTCTAACATGATAACTATATACCTAAGCGAATCCTGAGAACATATGCACTATATCAACAGCAATTGAGCAGCAATCGACTACCAAGAGTCACACAACATTTGAAACTCATTCATTCAGATCATACAAATGTCATTGGAGTATTCAAAAACATCAAACACAACTGGTTTTTCTAACTTCTTTTAGGTTTTGAGTCTTAAGGTGTTTAGGGGATTATACGAGGATTCCAAAGTAACACAAATGAACCTTCTAGATACATAAAGCTAGGAAACTATAAGAAAATTGCACATAATGTCCTAAACTTTCTAGCAACTAACACATTTGGCCATTTGATATAAAGATTTAGCAAGATCCTCTTCAACTAATACCCCATTAACTGCAAAACCATTTCTAACAAGTATGAGTAAACCAAGAAACCCGTTTGATGATATAAAATTTGAATTCACTCTCCCCCTCAATCAATGACTCGTATTCTAGTTAAAGATTTGTAGTCGTTGATTGAGTGACAAATTTTATGCATAATCCAAGAGTAAAAGAATTTCAGGCAACACATAATCACCGAGTGTCTCACAAATAATTTTCAGAAGAATCATTGAATGAAAACTATTTGTATGCAAAGAAGATTTCTCTTCCTTTACCAGAAATGATGCACTGAAACGTACATCAGATCGAAGAAACATGGATATAAAGTAATCCATGCCCAGGTGAACATCACCCAGTTGGAGGAACAACCGTCCTTTTGGCGACGTGCTTTCCCCATTTTGAAGCGCGGGTTGCTATCTAAAGTAATAGCAAGCCATTTAGACATGTTTTAACCATCCATTTTAACTTCTGCTCGAGCTTCATTTAAAGACCCGTGCCATTATTGAATGACATTTCTAAGTCCGTAAATGTTATCGATAAACAAAAGACATGCCTAGGTGAAACTATTTTTGGTATTTTCTATTTTTTAATTTTTATGGTTTTTCTGCTTTTACGTTTCTCTATTTACAAATTGCAGGTTTTCTATATATCTATTTACAAAATGGTATAAGATATGAACAAAAATGTATGAAGCAAATATATACAAGGATACGAAGCAAAAACCATTACTCCTCAGCTTCCTGAATATCTCCGCTGCCATCGCTTTACTTGCTGAAGAGCAATGTGAGCACATTTAATTAGGGATTAATTCTGGATTTTCACTCTCCCCTAATTAGTGCTCTCCCCCAATCCTGACAACCTTTCTGATGAACACCCATAATAGAAAGAAGACTTTGGATGAACGCCCATAATATGAAGAAGTCTTTTGATAACCAAATGCATGCCGTCTTTAGTCTTCTAACACATAGCGGAGAATGTAGAGTAGACTGTAGACTCGACCTTCTTCAAGATTGCCCAATATGGAGGAACAGAATACCAATCATCTTCATCTCACCAAATGTCTTCCAGTAACCTTACATATAACCCATCAGCCCGCAGCATACACATGAGATGATAACACACAACAGAGAATGTAGAATAGACTGACGACTCGACCTTCTTCAATCTTTAGTATAACACCAAAGTAACAAGTTGAACCACTGATCATCTATAGTATGTATCCATCCTTGGATATTAAGCCCTGATCACGTGAACCTGTTGAACCACTGATCATCTCTGCGGTTATCAACACCGGAATAAATGATTAAGCCCGATCACGTGAACCTGTTGTGCGTCCTTGGTGTACACATTTCTCTCCCCCATGATGGTTACGATTAATCGGAATCATCATCATGATGTGTACATGTAGCCTAATGACGTGTACATGAAGCATTGACTAGAAACCCTTTGTTGCTGATTGTACCAGCCCGTGAGACGATGTCGATTAGCATTCCATGACCATGTTCTTCAACACCTTGATAGACGGAGGAAGATGTAGTGTTGGAGAAACATGGTTTGCACGACTCCTGAACTGACGTATTCAGGAGTCGTATGACCATTTCTCAATCATCAATCAACATGTAGAATATTCACCCTTCCCCCCCCCCCTCAAAAATTGCATATGCCTGCCAACTGCAATTTTTGAGGATTGAACGAGTGAATATGAATACCATCAACGGTAAGCAGCTCCACTTGACGGTTCTTGAAGACTGACATGTTGTTTATTCACCCTTTCCCCCCCTCAAAAATTGCATATGCCTGTCAACTGCAATTTTTGGTTGAATACGTGAATAAAAATATAATCCAATATGCGCCGATCCACTTGAAGACTGAATAAGCACGGAAAGAGCATGAAACTTGTTGATGAGAATGGCCATAAATAAGAAGATTCCTCTTCTTTTGAAGATAAAGTGCACTCAAGCGTACACTTTTCTTTTCTTTGAAGAACGAGGCCTGAACTGATATGAACAGACGTCATAATGTTGAAGAGCGAGGCCTGCACTGATGTGTACAGACGTCATAACTCTCTCTTTACTACTTCTCTCGTCTAACTCCATACCAACCCCATTATCATTCTATCGGCTTGATGTCGTGACCACTGATGGAGTAAAACCCAATATAATGAACTTGAGACTGAAGTAACATAACCCGAACTTGTGACTTAAACTTGTACTAATGCGAGACAAAGAGCGGTGCAGAGACTTCGTGCAACATCGAATCCCTAAGTACTCTATACTCTTCAACCAACCAACCATCAAGTATAAGACGTACATCACCTCTTGGATATCCACAACTTCGTGTGACACTGAGCACTACAACGTGACTCCTTAAAGTGATAGTTATTTTGTAATAGGGAGAAAGAAAAAATAACTAGATATCCAAGTCCTCGTCATTGAATTTAAAGCTCGAACAAGGATCTCGAAGAATCTTCATCCAACCTCCCCGATATCTTCAGATACTAAGTGCACGCACTCATGAAATTTCACTTCAGCCTCAAATAAATAATACTGAACAAACGCCGTAGTCACATCTTGTCGATTAAATGCCCCGATCCAGCCATTTGTGATGTTATAGCTGAACTTTGATAATGGTTTTAACCCGATCATGGTCAAGAGCGCATAGCCCATCAACACGGGATTTTACAAATCTATGATTTAAACCGAGAAATAAGTTCTTTCGCGGGATTTTACAAAACCAAGAAGAAACCGTGAGACAGTAATAGATTGAATGTGGCATGACTGATTTGATTTTGGTGAATATCAGATTGGGTTAAGAATATCTTGTGAGAATTACTGAGCACATCACAACTTTTAAAACCTTCGTCCAACTACCCAACCTCGTACACAAACAATTAATTGTGACCACTTGCTGAAGGAAACCCGATATACCAATATTGCAAATGAAGTAGAATTACTCAAATTTGTTACCTAAGCTTGCACTGTTGTTGGAAGAGCGGTGTTAAATCTCTAAGTACTTAATGTTATCCTGACAAAGTATGAGACTTTCATCACCTCTTGCGATTATCCACAACGTCTTCTACGTGTGACACTGATGAGTGTGTAAATACTCATCATTTTTGTCCCATCTGAACTGCAAAAACATTTAAAAACACTCAGAAATGCTTCAAAATACAGAAAATATCCTTGAATTGTGTTTTTATCTGTTTCATGTGCAAAAGGATTAAAAATAGATGAAAAATGAGCAAAGTTTCATAAATGACATAAATGGTCCCTAGAAATAAATTTGATTTTTGGCAGCTTTAGTCCTTGGATTTTCAGCATGGTACAACAATGGTCCCTAAGGTTTACCTAAAAAACAAATTTAAATCCTAAATCACTAAACCCAGCAACAAATTTAACCCAACTTAATAAAACCCTTTTTAATCCTACAACCCAAGCCCACTAAATACCAAGCCCAATCAATAAAACCCTTTACCCCGTATAATTTTTAGTTAACCAAAAAGGGTCAACTCCCAGTCAAACACCCATCATCCCTGAAACCATCTCCCCTGTACACCTCCCTCTCTAACACCTGAAACCCAATACCAGGGTGGTTTTTCCACCACCTTATCCCCCCAGCTGGCTACTCTACATCACACCTCACCTCCTCCACCATCACAACAAAACAAATTTCCTTAATTGCCCACAAACCACCCTCTGCAATACCACCACCCACCTCATACCTCATTCCTCATTTCACTTACACACGCTATCCTTTCCCCCTCCTTAGCTATCTACTCACACCAACTCACCCCCACGTGGTCAGAAAGAGTTAAAAAAATCCCACATGCCCGTTTTCCCGCCAAAACAAGAACCAACGATTGGGATTGATTCTGAATAATCCAATGGATGGGAAATAATGAGAAGTCGACAAGGAAGCTTTTGGATTATTATTTACAGAAAAAGAAGACTCAGAATAACATTGTCACTAGTTTTAGACCAATTTCGTAGTGTAGTTTTTAGGTTAAATTTAGTTAAGTGTTCTTGTCAATTTAATTTCAGTCACTTGTAACCTTCATTTCAGTTTATGTTTAATTTCAAGAATCGTGTTCTAATTTCATTGTAATTTCAGTTTTATGTTAATCAAAAATTAGTGTTTTAAAGTTATTGTTGTGCGAACCTTTTAAGCTTCATTTCTGTTCAAATAAGCTTGTATGAGCTTATTTTAGTTTTAGAATAAGTTTACTTGTTGTAATTCAGTTTTAAGATCAAGTTTTCAAAAAAGTCAATACAAGTCAACAAAGGGCCAATTAAGCAGTTCTTGAAGAATAAGCTGACTTGATCAGCTTATTTGGGTATTTTATGCCTACTGGATAAGCCTGGTTGTGAGTTGTTCATGAGTTCATTCAGTTTCATCCTGCATCAGTTGTAAGTTCCAATTTTAATATTCTAGCTTAATTATTGCTAATTTGTGTTCAGCTTATTTGCTAGCTTAATTGTTGGTGATTTCTGTTTTTTAGATTAAAAGTAACTTAGTCAGTGTTAGTATAGAATAGATTGTAGCTTAATTCAGCTAGGTATAGGGTTATATTGCAAAATCAGTTTAGATAAGGGGTGTTTGGATCAGTATAGATTTCTGTGTTTAAGTTTGTGTTGAGCATTGTAAGCAGTTTAGTTAACTCATATTAGGATAAGTTAGTGTAGTTTTTTCATAAAATCCATAGGTTATTAGTTAAAAAGTCAAAATAGCATTGTAACTAGCTTCAAATCTGTTTACTGTTTGGTATTCAGGTTGGATTTTGCATCATATAGCTATAAGATTGTTTCATTTAGCTTAAACCAGTGTTAGAATAGCTAATTACACCATAATTAGTTAGTTAGGATCAATTAAAATTGGATTTGGTCAAAATAGTTAAAACAGAAAAAAAGGTCAAAACAACAGTTTAAATATGGTTTATGGTTGCTTATCTAGGCTTGTTATTGGCTTAACCAATTAAGCTTAGGTACTAATTTTTGGTTTATAAGTAGTTTATATAACTAGGTTTTAGTTCATCATCTGGTATTTACATTTTCAGCTTATTTATTAGCTTATTTATGGTCTGAAAAACTGCCCATTTGCCCTGTTCTGAGTTTGCTATCAGTTTTTATTTTTCTGGCATCTGATCTTGACCCCAATTAAGGTAGAAATTGATCTTAAATTTTGGGCGTTTTTATTTTTTGAGTAGCCTGAAGTATGAGCTTTTAGCTTCTGCTTTTGGATTTCCCAAAACTGCTTATTCCTGGCTTTTAATTTCTGCAAATTGGGTGTTAGGTCAATACTTTTCTGTCCAAGTTTACAACTGTGCAGAAGCTTATCAGCTTATTTCTTTTGCTTATTTGATCATTTTCTGTTGTTTTAAGCTTCAGTTAGTAGATTAATCAGTATTTGAGCTTTTTTGTAATTTTTAGTTAAGTTTAGCTTATTTTAGCTTATTTTGTAAACTGCTTATAGTTCCATCCTGCTTATTAGGGTTCAATAAGTTATTGATTTTATTTTTCCTAGTTTCAAAATAGTTTAAAGTATTTTCAGGAAAATTTTCATAATTTTCTAAGTTGTTTTACTATTTTTAAATAATTTAAATAGTTTAATTTAGTTTTAAATTCAAATTAATTAATTAAAAAGTCAAAAAAATATTTTCTTTTTCCAAAAAATTTCTTTTGTCAATTAGTATGTAGGAAAATTATTTTGGTACCCGTAGAGTTTTTATTTCATCGTTTTGACGTTTTTAGTTTCGTTCTTAGTTCCCGTTTCTTTTATGATTCACATTTTTAAGTTTTAAACGTTTCTAAGTATTTTTCCTTCACATACTTGTTCTATTAGCTTATTTAAGCTATTTTCTTTTATTCCTTAGTGTAAATCACTCAAAACCCCTTTCCTGTTCAATATTCACCCGATCACAGATTCGTTCTATTACAGATTTCACACCTCGTTGGGACTTAACGACCCGGGGATAAACTATACTCCTTGGTTAGTTGTCCTTAAGCTGTTTGACCTTGTTGACCATTTACCTTGGTCAATATAGTTGACTGTTTGAGGCCAATCAAATTTTGGCGCCGCTGCCGGGGAGGTGTGCTGCGTAGAACGAATTTGAAGTATCAGTGATTGTTGAATATACACCCATTGTATATTTACCATCTTTGTTCATATTTCCTTATTTTCATATAAAACCAAAATAATCGTGAAGTTAATTCGTTTGACTAAACGATTACCAAAAACATTTTTATTCAAGTTTTCAACGAACACAAAAAACCCAAAAATATTCATTTTTACCCTCTTACCCTTTTTTATTCTTTATCCCTTTACCCTCTATCCATTTGATTCTAAACTTCTTATACCTTTCTTCTATGGCGTCTCTCGGCTACAAATGTTTTCATTGCAAAAGTCCAATAGGTAACGACTATCGTTGTTACAAGTGTATGTGTAAGAGGTGTGGGAATACTAGTCGAGACGGATATTCTTATCGGTGTGAATTATCCGCTAAAAAGTCTCTCAATGATTCTCAAAGTTCTTCCGACTACCCTTCACAGCCCAAGATACATGCTATCAATGGCAAACCGTCAAGAATTGATCCAAACCTTTCACGATTTACGGTTTAAAATCTATCAAATAAACGTACTGAGCTTAAAGCGGTGACTAAAAGGAACAACTTGCCTAATCTTCACGTTTATCAAGCACAAGAACCAGAGACCATAACGGAAGTGGTGGAAATTCCTAGCTCTCAGAGCACACCACTTGTCCCACCTCCGGATTCTTTAAGATGTTTTTCGAGACTTGATAGTCATTCGGATTATCGTGTTGATTTTGTTGATTCTTTGAATGATCCAAACTCTTTCGATTATTCTCAAAACAATTTTAACCACCCTCCTTATAACTCATACGAGAAAGAACCGTACTATCAGACTTTCAATGATACATTATTCCAAGATACACCGAGTTTCTCTTATGAATTTTGTGGAGGTCCTCACCAAGGTTTTGATTGTCAAAATAATCAAAATTTTGGTTATGACCAAATTCCATATTATTCACCAAATCAGTCACAACAACCATACTGTTGTGAGTACTGTGGAGGTCCTCATTTCAACTCTGATTGTCAAACAAGGAATCCATTTCCTTGTAACAATTATGACTATTCATATCATGAACAACCTCCACAGTACCAAATGATTCAACCACAACATCAGTCATCTCCTCAAGAAGTATTCAATGAAGAACAACAACAACTTCTCATTGATATGCTTGATGCTCTAAAAGATCTTAAGGAGTCGATTAAAAGACCTCCCCAAGAAGATCGTCATGAGAAATCTTGTGCAGAACTTCTAGCCGAAGAACGAGGAGCAAAAATGCGTTCCATATTTCTCAGGGCTGCCCTTCTTGAGGACGATGATGAGGATGAAGAAGACGAAGAGGAGAGTGTTATTCCTTTAAATGATACCATCTCTCAACCCTCTCAGTCTATACCCGAGGACTCTCTCATTATGGGGGATGAGCATCTTAGCACTATTCCTGAAAAGGAATCGGACGACTTCATAAAGTCTAGTGCTGAGATCCTTATCCCAATCCCAAGTGAGTCTGAGGATATATCAGACAATGATTGTGATTCGTCTATCTGTAGTGATCACCCTCTTGACACTACTGATGATATTTTCGGGACGTTTTCTAACCCTCTTTTCAATTCAAATGATGATTTTTCCTCTAGTGATGACGAATCACTTTCTGATGAGGAAATTCAAAATGAAAGTCTCAAAGTCTATTCGAACTCTCTGTTTGAATTTGATGATGAGTACCTTTCAAACAAAAATCCTCTCTTTGATGAAGAGTTAGAAAACGATGAGGTCAAGGACTCTATCAATCATAAACTTGATGATATGACCTCGGTTCTTAATCCCGATATTCTTCCTTCTCCGACATATGTGACGTTGCCTTTTGAGGATCGCCATTATATTGATTTCACATATGTTGTTCGAGTTTTTCTACCTTTCTTCTCCTATAAGGTAGATTGTCCTCTCATTCTCTCGTTTGGGAATGAGGACAAAATTTTTGATCCCGGCATCCCCATTTACCATTCTTTGTGAGCCAGGCATATATCTCATCGGTGTGGAACTTTCACGTACTTCAATGTTTATCCAAACATCTTGAATAAAAGTCTGATGGAAATTGTTTCTTCCACATGTTGCTTCCCCAAGAACCAATGAATGCGGGGTCGAGTCAAGCTAGTGACTCGATGAACAAAAATATTAGCACACCATATGGGTTTTCACCCATATTTCTGTCTTCTTTCTCTGTTCTACCACCTAAGTGTGGGGGAGTGCCCCTGCTGTTGTATATATATATATTTCAAAAAAAAAAAAAAGAAAAAAAAAAAAAATAATAATTGAAAAATGAATGAGAAAATTGTAAATATAAAAAAAAAGAAAATAATTGTTGTGTTACCACACTTGGCTAGTAGTATTACCTTTTTACGTTCTAAGTGTCGGCATAATAGCCGGTACTTTAAATATTGAGGGCAATATTCAATTCTAAGTGTGGGGGGGAATTCTAGCGAATTTGATCAAATGTGTACCTTTTAGTGCCCTAGTTCCCCAGTTTTGGCCAAAATTTAAATTTTTTTTTTTTCATTTGGTGGAAGTGCTTTGCACTAACACAACAAATGGTTATCAGTCCACCATGTCTAACCCACATAAGGACTGGCTAATCCGAGAGCAAACGGCTCTTGGTAAAGATATCTCAAATCCGTTTATGGCTGACAATTTGCCAAAAATTGTATGGTATTCAACTCACCATATCTTTGATAGTGAAGAGTTGGCTAGCCCGCAAGGTTATGGCTTGGGGTAAAGGCAGTAGAAAACCATAATTGGTAATCAACTCACCAAGATAATAACTGTATTCTATCAAAGAGTTGGCTAGTCCAAAAGCAAACGGCTTTTGGTAAAGACAAATCAAATCCGTTGACAGCTGATGATTTGCTTAAAATCATTTGGTTATCAATGTACCATAGTATCATACTAAAACATTGGCTACTCCAGAAGTAATGGCTATCTGGTAAAGAGACATAAAATCCATTAAATTTTCAAAAAGGATTGCTAGGGACTAGCAATAGTTTAGTGTGGGGGATTGATGAGTGTGTAAATACTCATCATTTTTGTCCCATCTGAACTGCAAAAACATTTAAAAACACTCAGAAATGCTTCAAAATACAGAAAATATCCTTGAATTGTGTTTTTATCTGTTTCATGTGCAAAAGGATTAAAAACAGATGAAAAATGAGCAAAGTTTCATAAATGACACAAATGGTCCCTGGAAATAAATTTGATTTTTGGCAGCTTTAGTCCTTGGATTTTCAGCATAGTACAACAATGGTCCCTAAGGTTTACCTAAAAAACAAATTTAAATCCTAAATCACTAAACCCAGCAACAAATTTAACCCAACTTAATAAAACCCTTTTTAATCCTACAACCCAAGCGCACTAAATACCAAGCCCAATCAATAAAACCCTTTACTCCGTATAATTTTTAGTTAACCAAAAAGGGTCAACTCCCAGTCAAACACCCATCATCCCTGAAACCATCTCCCCTGTACACCTCCCTCTCTAACACCTGAAACCCAATACCAGGGTTGTTTTTCCACCACCTTATCCCCCCAGCTGGCTACTATACATCACACCTCACCTCCTCCACCATCACAACAAAACAAATTTCCTTAATTGCCCACAAACCACCCTCTGCAATACCACCACCCACCTCATACCTCATTCCTCATTTCACTTACATACGCTATCCTTTCCCCCTCCTTAGCTATCTACTCACACCAACTCACCCCCACGTAGTCAGAAAGAGTTAAAAAATCCCGCATGCCCGTTTTCCCGCCAAAACAAGAACCAACGATTGGGATTGATTCTGAATAATCCAATGGATGGGAAATAATGAGAAGTCGACAAGGAAGCTTTTGGATTATTATTTAAAGAAAAAGAAGACTCAGAATAACATTGTCACTAGTTTTAGACCAATTTCGTAGTGTAGTTTTTAGGTTAAATTTAGTTAAGTGTTCTTGTCAATTTAATTTCAGTCACTTGTAACCTTCATTTCAGTTTATGTTTAATTTCAAGAATCGTGTTCTAATTTCATTGTAATTTCAGTTTTATGTTAATCAAAAATCAGTGTTTTAAAGTTATTGTTGTGCGAACCTTTTAAGCTTCATTTCTGTTCAAATAAGCTTGTATGAGCTTATTTTAGTTTTAGAATAAGTTTACTTGTTGTAATTCAGTTTTAAGATCAAGTTTTCAAAAAAGTCAATACAAGTCAACAAAGGGCCAATTAAGCAGTTCTTGAAGAATAAGCTGACTTGATCAGCTTATTTGGGTATTTTATGCCTACTGGATAAGCCTGGTTGTGAGTTGTTCATGAGTTCATTCAGTTTCATCCTGCATCAGTTGTATGTTCCAATTTTAATATTCTAGCTTAATTATTGCCAATTTGTGTTCAGCTTATTTGCTAGCTTAATTGTTGGTGATTTCTGTTTTTTAGATTAAAAGTAACTTAGTCAGTGTTAGTATAGAATAGATTGTAGCTTAATTCAGCTAGGTATAGGGTTATATTGCAAAATCAGTTTAGATAAGGGGTGTTTGGATCAGTATAGATTTCTGTGTTTAAGTTTGTGTTGAGCATTGTAAGCAGTTTAGTTAACTCATATTAGGATAAGTTAGTGTAGTTGTTTCATAAAATCCATAGGTTATTAGTTAAAAAGTCAAAATAGCATTGTAACTAGCTTCAAATCTGTTTACTGTTTGGTATTCAGGTTGGATTTTGCATCATATAGCTATAAGATTGTTTCATTTAGCTTAAACCAGTGTTAGAATAGCTAATTACACCATAATTAGTTAGTTAGGATCAATTAAATTTGGATTTGGTCAAAATAGTTAAAACAGAAAAAAAGTCAAAACAACAGTTTAAATATGGTTTATGGTTGCTTATCTAGGCTTGTTATTGGCTTAACCAATTAAGCTTAGGTACTAATTTTTGGTTTATAAGTAGTTTATATAACTAGGTTTTAGTTCATCATCTGGTATTTACATTTTCAGCTTATTTATTAGCTTATTTATGGTCTGAAAAACTGCCCATTTGCCCTGTTCTGAGTTTGCTATCAGTTTTTATTTTTCTGGCATCTGATCTTGACCCCAATTAAGGTAGAAATTGATCTTAAATTTTGGGCGTTTTTAGTTTTTGAGTAGCCTGAAGTATGAGCTTTTAGCTTCTGCTTTTGGATTTCCCAAAACTGCTTATTCCTGGCTTTTAATTCAGCTGCAAATTGGGTGTTAGGTCAATACTTTTCTGTCCAAGTTTACAACTGTGCAGAAGCTTATCAGCTTATTTCTTTTGCTTATTTGATCGTTTTCTGTTGTTTTAAGCTTCAGTTAGTAGATTAATCAGTATTTGAGCTTTTTGTAATTTTTAGTTAAGTTTAGCTTATTTTAGCTTATTTTGTAAACTGCTTATTGTTCCATCCTGCTTATTAGGGTTCAATAAGTTGTTGATTTTATTTTTCCTAGTTTCAAAATAGTTTAAAGTATTTTCAGGAAAATTTTCATAATTTTCTAAGTTGTTTTACTATTTTTAAATAATTTAAATAGTTTAATTTAGTTTTAAATTCAAATTAATTAATTAAAAAGTCAAAAAAATATTTTTCTTTTTCCAAAAATTTTCTTTTGTCAATTAGTATGTAGGAAAATTATTTTGGTACCCGTAGAGTTTTTATTTCATCGTTTTGACGTTTTTAGTTTCGTTCTTAGTTCCCGTTTCTTTTATGATTCGCATTTTTAAGTTTTAAACGTTTCTAAGTATTTTTCCTTCACATACTTGTTCTATTAGCTTATTTAAGCTATTTTCTTTTATTCCTTAGTGTAAATCACTTAAAACCCCTTTCCTGTTCAATATTCACCCGATCACAGATTCGTTCTATTATAGATTTCACACCTCGTTGGGACTTAACGACCCGGGGAAAAACTATACTCCTTGGTTAGTTGTCCTTAAGCTGTTTGACCTTGTTGACCATTTACCTTGGTCAATATAGTTGAATGTTTGAGGCCAATCAGACACTGAGTACTACAATGTATCTCCTTTAAGTGATAGTTAACCAGGTCTTCAACCATCCACACCCGACTTCTGGAAACTAGATAACCCAAGTCTTCAACTTACATCTTAAGCACGAGCAAGTTATCATTGAAATCATGCATCCAACCATCCCCGATTTCAAGATAAAATAGGTAGACTCTTTCGTGAAATCCAACCTCACTCTCAAGCAAGGAATACCAAATTAACTTCGTGATCATTTTGTGCGGTTGAATAGTCGAAGGGAGAAGAAATATGCGCTAATTCTTAGCAGTGCCCATGACTCATAGTCAGTCCAAACAAACATAGCTGTCTGACCCAGCTGCTTGGATGATATCGGTGCAATGCATGGAATAGTTGTCGTACTGTGTACAGGATTTTACAGTTCTTGAGATTTAACCGAGAAGTAACTTCAAGAACAAACTGCACAACAGTAAGTATCAAGTTGATGAAATCTTAGGCAATTTGCTAAGACCCAAACCACTTAAAGCTAAACCACTGAAACTGGAACCACCATTCAAACTTCTGGAGACTGAACCACTGAATCCTGAATCGCTACGATCTGACCCGCTAAAACCGGAACTGCTAAGATTCAAACCGTTGGAGACTGAACCGATACGATCTGACCCGCTGTAACCGGAACCGCTAACATTCACATCGCTGGAGACGGAACCGCTAGGAAACTCGCGCTAATTCTTCCCCTCAAAAAGGGCATGAAATGACCTTTTTGCCAAAGCTGAGAGTCCGTGATATTTGAGAATTTGTCAGGCACAATACATGGAAAGAGACAAATAAAATTACTGCAAAGACGATGGTGATTAAGACTCTCTTGTAGTAACCCCTTGCTTGGCTCCTCATCAACGGTTTAGTAGATTAACAAAGTCACTGAAGCTCATAATATGCCAAAACCGCTTGATGAAATGTGTATAACTTAAGAGTGAGCAAACGGTTAAAACACATCTCTAACCACATCACCTCCTGTCTTTAAGTCTGACCACCTCTTGAGAAGATCTGGTACTACAATCCCATTAGAAGCTTGAGAAACAACAATCACTTGATGAAGCTTGAGAAAGGACAAGTCCGCGACTTATACTTGCACTAAATTTGTGATTTAGAACCTATATAGAGCACAACAACGTAACTCCTTTAAATATAGGTAGTGATATATACCCAACCTTCCATCCTTTATTGTATATATCCACTTCTTGAACATCCAAGTCTAATCACCCTAAATACGCTCGAGCAAGGGTCATCAAACATCGTGCATCCATCCACCCCGAGATGTTTGAGACACTAAGTACACCAACCCGTGAATTAACAAACCAACCAAGTTACCATAACTTCCCAATTCCTGCCGATCTCGAAGCACAAACTTATCCCGAAAAAATAGTCAAACCCCGTAAGTTTTATTATGTCAAAATTCATGTCCAGCCTACTTGTCCAAAATTAATTTGACGGGATTTTACTACTCTTGAGATTTAAACCGAGAAATAGAATCTTTCGCGGGATTTTCTAAAATCAACAAGAGAAACCGTGAAATCAACAAGAATACCCAGGAGTGAATTGCAATACTGATCTTTAAAAAATTGAAGTTAAAGAAGTCAAATCTCAACTTGATCAAATCGCAGCAAGTCAAGCCACAGTTTGTCAAATTGCAACAAGTCTAGTCGCAATTAACCAAATCGCAATAAGTCAAATCGCAAGTGTCAACTCGCAACGACAAATCGCAACTGGTCAAATTGCATTCAGTCAAATCGCAATAAATCAAATAGCAACTTGTCAATTTGCAATTATTCAAATCGCACTTTGTCAACTATAACTTAAATCGCAAAGATCAAATTGCATGCTCGCTCAAGTGGTAGTCTCTAATTGGACTACGCAGCCAAATCCGCAACTCTGTAATCACGAAGACATTCGTATACCCAAATACTGGCCGTGACGTGTGAATCCTTGTAAAACTTTGTAGCAACCAAAGTACCAAAATTATAAGCACCCCAACCATAATTAACTCAAACATTCGTCATAAAGGCTTGTTGTACTCCAAGAGTTCGCATCCAACATCAGCCAAAACTCAATTTGGTACTCAAAATAATCGGAATCATGACTACATTCCTAGTTTCCAATCTATTTGTGTTCAAAATACACAAATACGCAAATATTGGATAACAGATACACAAGCCCGGTCTCTATTTAGGATAACAATTCACTCGGCCCAATTCGGATAGAAACAACCAAATTCACTCGGCCCATGTCATGAAATAATACCCGATCCAAATCTCCCATTGCCCTAATGATTTTGTATTAATACCCACAAATCCTAACCCTAATCTTAAACTAATCCGCCCCTCTTATCATTATTTCACACAGCCACACAACCACAATCCCTAATCCCACTATCTCTGATCAATCGATCCATAAAAAATATGAAGCTCCCTTATATCTCCTAAATCAAACCCAGTTATACACAACACACTTCATCCTTAATTGCTGCTCACTCCCGATCAGGACTTAATTTTGAGTGCTTCAAGATCCTAGAAGGGTCTCGGGTATGTATAAGCGTATTGTTTTTGTTTTTCATTGAACGAATCAGAGAGTGATAATAACATAATTTTTATTAGTCATTCTTTATGTTCGAATAAAAGAAGATATGCTTCAAAATATAGATCGATGATGGTTTATTCTTTTCGTGAAATTGACCTTCACGGTCTGATATTTCTGATGAAGACACGAAAGAAAAACTGAGATCTTGATGATTGATTGAATCTGTGATATCACTATATGAATCGAATAAAAAATAACGGGTATAACGCAAATGTTAAACATCGTTCTTTAAACATTCGAACATTAATAAAGAAGGTTATCCCTTTAACAAGATCTATGATGTGATATCATTTCGTGTTCATGATCTTTATGGTCTTTAAGTTGCTGTGACACACGAAATATACGACTGAGATCACCTTGATTATTTTTATTGAATCTGTTTGTTTGTGAGTCGAGGCAGGAAAAGAAAAATAACGCAATTGTTATCTTTATTTTCATATTAGTCTCGGATAGAAATAGAAGGGTGGCTTTAAGAGATCTATGATGATTTTCTTTCTTTCCTTTTGATCGACCTTTAAAGGTTTGATATTACTTTGAGTTACGAGAAAGATAAGAAACTGAGGTCACTTGATATTAAAGTCGAGACTTATTATTTGTTGTGAGGTTGTTAGTAGGATGAGGTGTGTCGAATCTTTTACTGATTTTATTAACGATTTGAGTAAAGCACTTATGATGTTGAAAACTGAAGTCTAAGAGTTGGTTTTGTTGTTAAGGTTGTGGTCTTGGTCAATCCTTCAGCTTCATCTTCATCTTTACCTTAACATTTTAGAACCCAAACTGTTGACCCTTATCAAAACGTAAGCATACACAAAACGCAACCTTTTTCCAAACCAGATAAGTCGCAACAAACAAATACGAGACAAATCGCTAGCTCACAGAAATCTTATCAAAACGTAAGCCCACACAACACGCAACCTTTTTCCAAACCAGACAAGTCGCAACAAAAAAAATAAGAGACAAATCGCTAGCTTTCAAGAACACAAAACGCCACAGCAAGCAGACAGATGTTATAGACACAAAACGCAAGCTTGCAAAACAAAAAACGCAAGTGACAGAGTTGTCACTATCACTAGTTTTGTTTTCTTTCCCAGTTTTGGTTAAAAACCAAACTGCCACCTCAGATTGGACAAAACGCAACCAAGAACACGAACTTTGCAGATTTGACCATATCAACACTGCCAAGAACATCTTTTATGGACCACAAGCTCTCGTGATGTTAAAGCCAAAAAAAATTCGTGTTGAAAGAAACACAACTCAGTAAACGCATCACTCACAATCCCAAAACAAATAAGGCCCATAAATTGTTTAAGGCCTACACACATGAATATTAACACAAATCTGGATCTCAAAAACCTTTGGAGGCCCACATGAAAGTTAAAACAAATCAGATCTCACAAACATGGATTCGAGCAGTATGTAAAAATAATGATTCGAACAAAAAGTGGATGCAAAAACAGTTTAAGCAGCAAAAGATTCGAACCAAAGAAAATAAAACCGACACACAATCAAATCAATCGAACCTAACCATGGCTCTTGATACCAATTGTAAGCTCTAACCTTTTGATTGTGTGGATCTATTCGGGTGGCCTTGGATCTTGAAAGATCAAGAATTCCATGTTTGAGTTAGGTGGAAGATGAACTAGAGAGAGAGAGTGGGAAACTCTTGAAAGCAAAATTAGGAAAATTAGATTAAGAGAATGAGAGTTCCAACCCTTCCCTTGTGAGGGAAGGGTCTTTATATAGTTACTAATATTGTGACCCTAGTGGGCTGTGGAGTGAGCTGACAGTGGGGAAAGCCCCGACCCACTCCACAAATATAAATACGACTAATACTGTTAATACTAATACTAATATTACTAAGCTAATATAAATAAGCCTACGAGCTATGTAAATGCTAAATAGATACTCGGGGTGACCGAACCTTCATCTGAATATTTATATTCCTAACAAAAGATGTATCAAAAGGACCATAAGTGAACCAGGATTCTAGCAAAGAAACATGTCATAATGTGAAGTATTATTTGCTTGAGGACTTGAGATATATTAGGACACAAGTTTGAGGACCACAATTGTCAAAAGTACAAACAAACTTAAATAAAAGAAACGGTCTGACCTCAGTCAAACACACAACACACACAGTAATTCACACTCACTTTCCCTCTCATCCTAAAATCCTTCACAGCCCGCCAAAATCGCTAAGTCTCAAGTTTTCGAGATTAATAATTTGATAATTTGTAAGTATTTTAAATTTAATCCAGTAGGCAATATAATCATTCTATTGTTGCTTCTGTGATTGAATTTTACGATTTGTGAATTAGGGTTTATAAAACCGATTTGGGCGTTTCTAGTTGGAAGTTATTTGATCTAATTTTGTTTGTGTAAAAGATTCAATATATGTTTATGAAGACATGGCACATGTTTAATTAGATTCAATAACCCTAGTAGGACTGATTCAATGTTTTAGGGTTTAAGGAAGTCACATAGGTGAGACTGTGAAGAGCAAGCAAAGTGTTGTGATTGCTTGATTGTTGTAGTATGCTTGTTTTCTATGCTAGATCATATGATAAGCGTTTTGGTACACAGATATGCATAAAATTTGAATATCATGTTTCTGAATGTGTTTGATCGAGTTTCTTACTCGAGTTTGTTATGATGATCGAGTTTCTTACTCGAGCTTGTTAAGATGATCGAGTTTGTGCAAGTTGATCGACTTTGTCTCCGAGTTAGGAGACAACAGTCAAGCTAGTCGAGTTTCTCCTAGTCGAGTTTCTCCTCTAGTCGAGTTTCTCCTCTAGTCGAGTTTCTCCTCTAGTCGAGTTTCTCACCTAGTCGAGTTACTTTAGCTAGTCGAGTTTCTCCAATTAGACTTGTATCTTAAGCTGATCGAGTTTCTATGATAATCAGTTAGTCGAGTTTATTATGATAGTCGAGCTTCTATGCTAATCGAGTTTTATGCTAATCGAGTAACTATGTTGATCGAGTTTCTATGCTGATTGAGTTCTGTGCTAATCGAGTAACCATGTTGATCGAGTTTCTATGCATTTCAAAATTCTTAAACTTATCTAGTTTCTATAAAGATTTTCTAATGTTATCAAGTTTCTAAATCTTCTAAGTTTGTCCCATCTTTGTCAAGTTTAACTAACTTGTAAACTTGTTCCAAACTTAAAATCTTTACAAACTTGAGCATCTTCAATTCTTCTTCTGTGGAGTTATCAATCTAAAACATCTAGACTTCGCCAAATACATCTGGAAAGACATGATCTTTCTAAGTCACAAATTTCATCAAAATAAAGATTACAAAGTTCCATTTCCCAGATTCACCAAACTTCTGATCTCACGTTTCATGAATATACATCCTGAACTCAATCGACCCGACCATGGAAAACTACAAACAGAAGATAAGGACTACATTCTCACCAGAATCAAAACGCAGCAATCCAACAAAGAGAAACAAGGTGCACGAATTCCACCAACTATGTTAACTGAAGAACTGATGAATACTGAGGCATATCTGAAGTATGATGAAGCTATGAAAGCCAAAAAGGTGGGAATTGTACCCAAAGGGGCAAAATCACCAAAAGGAAAGAGTAAATCAATCCCAGCTCGAGCCACTATTTCTCGTTCAAAGAAAGCCACTACAGTTGAGAAAAGAAAAGTGGTTCCCAAAGCCTCATCAGCAATGCAACTTCATGATGAATCAAGTGAGGAGGAGGAAGGTGAAAATGTAGACCTCGGGAAAGGCAAGAATAAGAAAGATATTGAGAAGTTCAAATCTACATTGTCAGAATCAGACAAGGGATTGAAACCAGGCAAAGGAAAGCAGATCAAGTTTTAAGATATACAATTTTCACCAATTGAACCACCATTGACTGACAAAGAAGAAAGAGAATAGATGAAGCAAGCCTCAAAAGAAAGCTTATTGAAACATAAAGAAGATGGAAAAAGACGTGAGAAAATGAGAAGAGTTGAAGGTACAACATCACTTCCTGAGGAAGAACAGGAGGAGTCTGAACCTGCAAAGTCTGAAACACTTGGTGAATCAGAGAGTGAATCTGGAAAGTCTGAGAATGAATCAGTATCTGGATCTGGGTCTGAAGAATCTGAAAACAACAAAAATAAAGAAGATGATGAAGAAGGAGAAGGAGAAAGCAAAAGTGATGAAGATGAAAGTCAAAGTGATGAAGATGAAAGTAATAATGAAGGAGATGAAAGTAAAGACAAGTCTGATAACCAACAGGATGACAAATCACCATACCCACATCCGTCATCTGTTGGTCAATCGACAAATGAATACAGTGAACTTAAGGAGAAGTTTACCACACTTCAAGAGCATGTGTCAAAGAAATTTGAAGCAGAAGAAAAAGAGCACACGGAAATAAAACAACAAATCAAAAACGTAGAAGAGAAGGTGGATAACCAAATTTCTCGGCTTGATAACTTCGACTTGGAAAAGACAGCTGAAGAATATTTGAAAACTCATGTCCCGCAGACAGTCAGTTCTCAAGTTACTCTAGAGGTCACTCAATATCTTCATGACAATCTTCAAGGAATTCTCAACACATTTGTCCAAAGAAATCTGGAAAAAACGGTGGCCAAAATAATGCAGACAACACCAATCACTATTCGAATCATGCCACCTAAACCATCCAGATCTGACCCCAAAGGGTTATTACTAGAAGAAATCATGGATGATCCAAAAGAACAAGAACTTCAAGAAGTACTACTCAAATCCATGAAAGAGGATGACAAGGAAGTCAGTCTTCCAAAAGAAGGGTGCAAGTCCGACAAACCAGTCAAGCGCCATCGGGAAGACCCAGAGGATCAAGGGAAGAAAAGGAGGAGACATTCTTCTTCAACTGGCCATGCTTCCACGGCACATTCTTCCGGCACAACTAAACAATCAAGTCAACCGGTATTTGTCCCTCTTGAAGGCGGCGCATTCGAGGAAACTGAATCTTATGATGATGTAAGTTCTGATCATGAAGTTCCAATTGCTCCAACAAAAGTTCAAAAGTCAATGCTCCATCTGCTACTGAAAAAGCCGTACCACTACCTGAATGGGTCAATCCATCAGCTCCAAAGTTCGATTGGTTTGAGAAGATGGTTGATGCATATCCTGAAGATGACAATGATGAACCTGTTGAAGGATCGATTGTGGACTTTACAAAACGGTTGAAGAAGGCAATTAAAGTCTAGAAATTGGGGTTGCCTGACATCATCCGAGTTCGCAAGAGTGGATTCATAGAGTTCAAGACAGTTACAACTACAGAGCTGGAGTTTGAATACAACATTGAACAAGTTGCAAGAGCTCTGGGAGAAAAGAACAACTGGGAAAATGCACAAGCCTCCAATCCAAAAGAACAATTACATCTCCATGATTACACCCATCCCTTACCATTCATTGGTCATCCAAACAATCCCAAGTTACCCAAAACATACTTCTTCAACAACGATTTAGCCTATCTCATCTATGGAAACACAAATCATGAGAAACGATATGCAACGTCAATTACCAAATATCCAGCAGCCTCATATGCCATAGAAGGTTTAGAACAACAAGTTGGCAGTCTATGGATCGACAAAGTTCAAGAATACAATGAAGATGCTGCTCTTGGGGTCTACCATTGGCCGAATCTGCGAAGGTTGTTCTACAAATATATGCTTTCCAGAAAACCCAAAACTGATGTTTGGAGCAAGGATAGGATTCTGTCAATCACCAGTGCAGAAACCGAATCTATGTTTGGGTACAACTTTCTGAAGAAGATTACTGTGAGAAGATCGGATGATCAAGAGTACACCTTCAGTGAAGCTGACTATCCCTACCTGAACCCCAATGATATCGAAGATATGTATCTACTGAAAGTTCAGGGGAAACTTGAACATCTCCCTGGACGCCTTCAGTACGATATCATCAACTCGATTCTCATCTACATCCGCAACATAGTAATCAGAACGCGAGTTGAGGATGTCCATCTTGGGGTAGAAAGCTACCAAACACAGTTGAATCTCGTCAAGCCAGATTTCAAACCTCCAGGACATCTTGACAAGCAGCCGTACACGCTTGGGGATAGACCGTTTGGGGTGTATTATGCAAGGGACAGATCGTCACCATGATTAATGGGTTTTGAAGAACTCCGCAAGTTCAGTGACGAAACTCTTCTAATGGTCAAAACTGAACTTGAGGATATCTTGGAAAAACGGAGCAAGGGGTTGTTAACAGGATTGTTACGAGTCATAAAATGGAGCAAGAATGATGCTAAGCAAGCGGTGAAGTTCTGATGCGTGGTTTTGCGACCTTACAACAGGTTTTACCTCTCGAGGGATCTCAAGAGGCTTGCAATCCCCACCAGGCAATGTACCTGACCGATGTAGTATAGTGTAGTGGCAAGTACCGGGGGATTGATCGTTCTCTAGGGGAATAGTGTCGTTAGGATTGAAAAACTACTCTAATAGGTCTAAGGGTGAGGGAAGATTCTTTTTGTATTTTTTATATTTTTTTATAAAAGCAAGTAAAATCTCGGGTTTGAAGGAGTGGGCGGAATTAGTTGCTAGTCAACTAACCCAAATAACTACAATTGCAAATAAAATAAAATAACTGAAAATAAAAAGGTTGTGGAACTTATATGGAGAGAAATGTGTTTACTTAGATTTCCTTACTCCCTAACTATCTTTTACCGGATGATTAGTGTGTATTAATTGCGTGGATGACGGGTGTATTCCTTAATACCAATCGTGGGGTGGCGTACATACTTCCCCAACTCTATAAGCTCCTACTTCACTCCTATGTCGAGCCGGCTAAGAAGCTCCTAACATGGGATCACTAGAATTCGCTCATGCATTAAATACAACCATAAAAACCTTAGTACGCATTGGTTCATGTTTCTTAAGACGTTCAAGCAAGTTACCGTATAGGAGGTTAGCCAGTTTTCTTAAGCCTAACATCGATAAACAATCATCCAATACAATTAATAACACACCAACAACCAATAATCAATAGTTAGGTTTCATTAGATCTAAGCAAACACAAGATAAATCTAGCCTAGCATGTTAAATAAAAGACAAGAACAAGATATAATCAAACAACACATAGACATATTGAATGATTAATTGATTACTTATCTTCAATTGAACATGGGAGATCCAAGGGTATAAAACCCTTAAAAATGGCAGAAAAATCGTCTTAGGGTTTCTCCTCACAAAGTTGCACACTAATGACTAAAAATTATGAGAATATATATAGAAAAACAGATCTGACGGCGTCACGTTATAGAGCTGACGCCGTCACCTCGCCGCGGTTAGGGTTTCTTGATGGCCTTCTTGACGCCGTCCCCTTTTAATCCTCCAAAATCCTCTCTGGCGCGTCAAGGGTTGACGGCGTCACACTGGGGCTTGACGCCGTCACAGGTACTTTTCCAGCCGATTTTGAGACTTTGTCGTTTTCTTCACTTTTATGCTCCAAAAACGTCCAAAATGCTTCCTTTTCCAGATTTCTTCTCCAAAGTACCTAAAATGACAAAAGGAACGATTTAGGGCAATATTTGATCAAATAAATACGATTTAGGGCTTAAATGACCCCCTAAAAGCGGTACACTTTTCGCTTCATCAAATACCCTTACACTTGAAATTTGCTTGTCCTCAAGCAAATGCGCTTTTATTCTAATCAAAATACAAGTTAGGGGTCATTTAACGCTAATATAAAAGTAATTACAACAAATAGTCGTTCCACTTTAATCATAATAAGCACGGAGATTACAAACTAGCACCTCACAAGTAGTGTTTAGATACTCACATCTCTCAGGTGACATAAAAGTATATCTCATAAATGAAAATGAATAATATCTCTCACTACCTGTCATAGCAAATAGATTACCATAGGCTTGGGAAAGGATCAAAAACCTCCTCCACTAGGCGTAAGCACCTAAGATAAACTATCAAAGAGGGCTTTTAAACGGGTTATAACGTTAGGTGTAGGGATATGATAAACACGGTTTTGTTGGATAAAGGATATTTTACTGGTGGCGAGTTAAAGATCTTGATTAATTACATGTACAATATGGCGTTGCTAAGCCAAGACTAGACTCGACTTAAGCTAATGAAAAAAAATAACAAAAAGATAAAATAAACATAAAATGAAACGGGATGGTAGTCCGTATGTTTTTTTCTACTTTTTTTTTTTTTTTTTTTTTTTTTTTTTTTTTTTTTTTTTTTTTTTTTTGCATACACTCTTGCCCTACCATCCAAAATAATACATCGTAGGGGGGTTGTATCCCCCTTACACTTGAACTTTTACATAACTTTACAATTAACTATTCTAATGACTCGAATTAAGATAATCGAAATACTTGGAGTACTTTTAAAATATTTAGCACATATGGGGGTAATAATGTTGTTCTTCCCCATTAATCCTTTACACTAGTACTTTACCCATGAGTCCCAATCGTCCTAAAACAATATGTACAAGGATATGACTCGACTCAGCAACCATGTAATCAATTAGATAATTAACTTGGGGTTTAAACAAATGTTGTCACAATAATGCACTAAAAATGAGTGCATACAAGGTAGGCTAAGGCGATTTGGGTGTACATTTAAGTGGGGTGTAAACAAATTCTTACTTTAAGTAAAATGCTTAAAGTTAGAAACGAAAAGATAGGCTCTGAGGGGTGTACTAGGGGTATCGTGTACTAAAAATGAGTACAACGCAAAGGGTGTGGGAGAATTACTTGACCAATGTAGCCAATGTAATTATAACAAAAACACAGGTGTAAAACAATGGGTTAATCCTAATGCCTCTTATCATGTAGTAAATCTAACTACACGAATGTAGTCTCACTTGTGGCCTCGGAATGGTCCTAACGCAAGTTCTAGAATCTAAGTGCTACCGGTACACACATCATAGCATAAATGCTTTTCCTACCAATTCTAAGGGCGAACCTCACATATTTGGGGGTGGAAAATTTTTTAGTGGTACGGTTTTGTGCTAGTCATATAACTCCTATCCGTGAGACGCTCATTAAGACCAAAGTTTCACTCCTATATGTTGTAAAAAATTTTAAATTTGGCACTAAAATTGCCTTAACAGGTATTTCTCTCAGTTTTATTACACATCTACCATTAAACAAACGAAAAATCAAGCGTAATAGCATTCTCTAAGGTATCGTACTTTACCCCCCCCCCCCCCTTACACTTAAGATGAACATTATCCCCAATGTTCAAATAACAAGATGTAAAAGTAAATAAGGTAAAAGAATGAAATCAAATACTCCCCTGATTCGCTCGGTGGATAAAGAGGTAACATGGTTAGATCTTCTTCCAAGGTAATGTTGAAGCTTCAAGACTAAAGCAGCGCCAAAAGCTAGATTCCACATACATCTCCTTGTCCAAAATAACCTGTTAAACCTGAGAAAACAAACACGAAAACCTGCATAACATCGGCGGGATAAATCTGTATAAGGATATAATGCTTGTGGAATGATTATTTTGCAGATTCCTGGAGTTTATAAGTTAGAGATTTAATAAAGCATTTTATGATTCCGGAAGAAAAACAAAACTTTCAAAAAAAAATTCCAAAAAACTGTTCCTGACGCTGTCAGACTGGGGTCTGACGCTGTCAGAAGTGATCTGACAGATTTTTCATGTTAAGTTTCCGGAAAATTTCTGGAAAAACTCAATCCTTATTTCCTGGAAATCCTGCAAAATATCATTATGACTCGATACAAGCATTTGACTCAAACAATTACTAATATGTATGTTAATTTAATATTGTTATGATTCATGTTCATCTGTTCTAATAAACCGATTTGGATTTCCCTTACACTTATCTTTTGCAAAATACCTTTATATGTAGTTAAGACGAAGTTAAAAACAAGATAAAGCATTTTCACAATTTAGTTTCGAACATGAATCAATAATAATAAAAATTAAACATACATACGGAAGCAAATAAAATCAAACAAACAAATAAATAAACACACAAAGCAAATAAAGCTTGGGTTGCCTCCCAAGAAGCGCTTGTTTTTGTTCGAGTCACGAGCCTGACTCTACCCTTATTTAACGGAAATAGGGGAGGTTTTCCCTACACTTAGGGTTAAGTGCGGGTGATAGTAGCGATACACACCAGCTCGGTAGGAGTATACCACGTGAGGAAAGATTGGTGGATGAATTATATGCTTAAAGGGGTGTGCTCCTTTCATCATAACCTTACCTAGTTCACTTTGGTCAATGGGTGAGTTAAAGTGTTCTCCTAAAAAGGGATCATTTTCTAACAACTTCGAGAGACTCCTAATTGGGAACCCATCTTGACCCAATAGACCCGGTTTAAACCCATAATGTTTCTTGTGATCAATCATGAATGGGTGATGTAAGTATGAAAGGTTATGGTTCACTCCTATGTCAGCTTCCTCTCTACAAGGCTTAGAGTCTACTACCTTCAACATAAAACTACCCGGACTATATGGTTTGATGGGTGGATCGGGACCTAATTCAATTCCTAAATTCACATCTAAAGATGGAAGATTAGGTAACGGTTTTGGTTGAGGCTCCGGTTCATCAAAAATAGGAAATCCCCTAGAACTAAGAGTAAGGTTGTGATCACTATAAGCATTCAAACCTATATCCTCTAGTTGTGTTTGGTTCAAAGGTTCTACCTCCATCGGGATTCCTAAAGTCTCTTCTACTTCTTCCGGGTAAGTCACGGGTGGTGTGTGTGCCTCAAATGATGGTAGGACTTGTGAGGTACTTAGCGGGCTTATGTTACTAACCTCATCATGGGTTTTGGTAGAATCTAAACCTAACATTTTCCCTAGTATCTCAAGTGCTTCTCTAGGCATCTCAACTTCAATGTCCGAATCATAAGGATCATCCTCAATATTCTGACTGCTATATTCAAATTGCCCAAAAGATTCATCATGTGTTTCTTGAGATTCATCGTCATCGATCATAAAACCTAGGTCTTTTTGATCAATGTGATCATGCTCGGCTAGATCCTCCATCACATCAAGGTCACCTAAGTGTTCATCCTGTATTATGGTAGTGCCTAACCATGACATGTAGCTAGGTGGCTCAACTCTACCCTCATCCCCAAACAAACTTGTTTCATGATCCTTGAAATTTGTGGTCAATTGACTTGTATTAATGTTTGTTGGGTTGTCTACTATATAATAATATTGGGCACAATTCTCAATAGCTTCCCATGCTTCCTCAGCACTTAATTCCCTAAGATCCCTGCCGACAAAATGGTAAATGTCCCTTTGGGCATGTCGGTCGACACGATCGTAAAAGATTTGAGTTAGGGACCATAAATCGAAGTTATGATGAGGGACTTTTTTGAGTAAATATTTAAAACGAGTCCATGCATCATAGAGAGGTTCATCTTTATGTTGTTTAAACATCAAGATGTCATATGGAGTGGGTGAATTACGTGGTTGGTGGTATGGTGGATTCGCGTTCTCCATAATGGTGAACGAAAGAGTCAATGGAAATTACGAACAAACACACAAAGAAAAAGATAGACCAAAGAAAACCCTAGAAAAATAAAATAAAAATCTCACTAGAAAGGAATCTAGTGAGTAGACCTAATAAAATAAAAATTCAACCTAAACAATAACTATTCCCCGGCAGCGGCGCCAAAAACTTGATGCGTGGTTTTGCGACCTTACAACAGGTTTTACCTCTCGAGGGATCTCAAGAGGCTTGCAATCCCCACCAGGCAGTGTACCTGACCGATGTAGTATTGATAGAACTTATGAACGCCATCATCAAATAAGTTCTTGGATCGTTTTGAGCCTTAGGGTTCAACAATAACAATTAACAATTATGCACAGTGGATTAAAACAAAACAATTGTTATTGACACAAAGTTTTACCAAACACCATCACCTCCAAATATTATTTGATCAGAATAATACGGTTACACTAAACTTGTAACAGGATCAAAGACACCTTTGATCTTGGAGGAATACGAACACAAACTAGTTCTAGGCATTTACAAGACATATGCCCTAGAACACACACACACACACACCTTTCTGATATTTACATTGTGGAAGACATGCTAAACTACGTACCCTGCCTCTCTTTATATAATAGAGAGTGCTAGGGTTTACAAAGAGATAAGAATAAGTTATTTCCTGTATCATTGTAGCTTTCTCTCTTTGTCATCTTTAGTCCTTCTTGTTTCATTCTTTTATTTCTTTTGTCACATCAAATCTATAAACCCAACAATCTTCCCCTATTTGATGATGACAAAACAAACAAAGTCGTGTACGAACTTCCCTAGACGAAGTAGAAAAGTTGAGATGTAATCATCTCCCTGAATGAAACAAGCTTGTCTTCCCCTTAATCCATGCCATGCCATCACAATATTTCTTCCCCTTTTTGTTATCAACAAATAGAGAACGAATAAACAATAGAAACTTCCCCTCGAGTGATGCATGTATATATAAATGATTCAAATCTGTAGGCTTTATATACTATTGAAGAAAAATAATCATCACCAATTTGATGTTGAGGTCAAGGTTGTCAGGATCGCGATCCTGCTCGTAGGATCGCACGATCCTACGATCCTACTAGGGGAAAACGAGCAGGATCGTAATAGGATCGTAATTCTGGTAGGATCGTAGTAGGATCGTGGGATCGTGAGCAGGATCGTGGGATCGTACACGATCCGATCCTATTAGTTACTTTTTTTGGACTTTATTTTTCTTATATGATGCATTATTTTTTAGCCCTTTTTTTGACCCATAAAGCCCAACAATACACGATCCATCCTCCAACAGTTGTCCAACTCCACTATAAACCTAAATTCCTAATTCCTAACTAAAAAAAACACAAAAATGATAAACCTAATTTGTTGCGACACCATCTGCTATTACTCCTAAATTACTAAATCTGTTCATTGAAAATTTGAGATACACTTTGTTCATTTGTTGCGCCATCTAGTATTACTCAAGTAAGCAATTAGCAACTATTAATTTTTTAATTTTTTAGTTCTTTAATTAATTTTTGGGCCATTGAAATACACTTTGTCGGAAACTAGTCTAATTTCTTTGTTAGTTCTTTAATTTTTTAGTTATTTAATTGATTGTTATGTTCGAAGTTCGAATAATTGATATGTGTTAAAGATAAGATAAACTGATAAACTATTATGTTCGATCAATTGATATGTGGTTGCTTACATGAATTATAGATAAGATAAACTATTAATTGATATGTGTTAAAGATAAGATAAACTATTAATTGATATGTTCGAATAATTGATATGTGTTAAAGATAAGATAAACTATTAATTGATATGTGTTAAAGATTTGATATCTAAGCCAACTTTGCTCCAAATTTGATATTCTATCTGTTATATCATTCTCGATCAGTTTGTATTAATTTTTGGGCCATTGCTTACATGACCAAAAATGAGTAATTGATAGATACACCACCACTTAATGGGTTGATTTGTGTTTGCAACTTTGCATTCTGCTACTGAATTATAGAGTATATATATTTTTTTTAACTAGTTTCCGACTTTTGCTTAGTCATGAAAGTATTCTGAATTTCTGATTATCAAACTCTATGGCAAAGTACCCTTGTAAGTTGTAACCTTTATGTTCTTCTAATGTACAGATATAATGAAGAAGAGTAGCTCTGCATCTGCGCCTTCTTCTTCTTCTGTACCATCTGCAAATAGCAAACGTATGAGAAGTAATGCAGCCGGGCTAGAACTGATGTTGCTTGGGAGTACGGGATTGAATTAGGTTATAGGAGGGTGAAGTGTAAGTTTTGTAACGAAGAGTTCACTAGTGGGATGTTCAGGTTTAAGCATCATTTAGCTAGGACACATCAAAATGTATCGGCTTGTACCAATGTTCCTGAAGACGTCAAAGTGAAAATTCAGAATATTTTGGAACAAAATGAGTTGGCTTCAAAGAAAAGGAAAGGCTTGTTAACGATTGATGAAGTTGAGCAACCGCGTCAAAGGGGCAAGGTTCATCAGAATACGTTGAATAAGATTTTTAAAAAAGATGAGCGTGAAAAAGTTTGCCAACAAATTGCCAGGTTCTTCTACACAAGTGCTCTTTCATTTAATTGTGTAAAGAATCCCGAGTTTCAAAAAATGGTACAAATGATTGGTGAATATGGGAGAGGGCTTGATCCACCTTCTTACCATGAGTTGAGAGTTACCTTTTTAAAAAAAGAAGTCGACTATACGAAGTCATTAGTTGAGGAATACAAAAATGAGTGGAAGAAAACGGGGTGCACACTGATGAGTGATGGGTGGAGTGATAGGAAGAATCGATCAATATGTAATTTCCTTGTGAACAGCCCTAGAGGTACCATCTTCTTAGCATCGATTGACACATCAGAAATTAGTAAGACAAAGGAAAAAGTTTTTGCGATGTTGGATGATTTCGTGGAAAAAATTGGTGAAGAACATGTTGTTCAGGTAGTCACCGATAATGCTGCAAATTATAAGGCTGCTGGTAGGATGTTGATGGATAAAAGAAAGAAACTATTTTGGACACCTTGTGCTGCTCATTGTATCGACTTAATGTTAGAGGACTTTGAAAAGAATCTTGAAGAACACAAAGTTACCATAGCAAAAGGTAGAAAAGTAGTTAGTTTCATTTATAATAGGACTCGTCTCATATGTTTGTTGAGAGAGTATACAAATGGTAGGGAACTCCTTAGGCCTGGAGTAACGAGGTTTGCTACTTCCTATCTTACACTTATTCGGTTGCATGAGCTAAAAGGTGCATTGATATCCATGTTTGCATCTGAAAAATGGGGAAATAGTAACTTCGCAAAATCTGAGGTAGGGAAGAATATTGAGAGCATAATTCTTGATAATGTAGGGTTCTGGAGATCAGTTTACACGTGTTGTGTTGCTGCAGCTCCTTTGATAAGGGTACTTCGAATGGTTGATTCAGAGTCACCTGCCATGGGTTACATTTTTGATGCCATGGTCAAAGCAAAGATAGAAATCAAAAACATGTACAAAAATGTTAAGGCGAGGTAATTTATCTTATGTTGCACTATCATTATTTCTCTAGTATAATTTTATAATCGTAAACAGCCAACCCACATTCCTTTATGTTTTATATTTTTAGGTATCAACCGGTATTAGATATAATTGATGAAAGATGGGAAACTCAGCTTCAAAGGCCGCTTCATGTAGCAGGTTACTACTTAAATCCACAAATGCAATACAGTCCTGACTTTGGGAAAGAAGATTATGGTTTTAGCAAAAAGATATTTTATGAATGTCTTGAAAAAATGTGTGGCGATGAGAACCTATCAAAGACGGTTGATCTACAGCTTGATTTATTCAAGAATTCGAAGGGCCTATTTAATTGTAGAACAGCTAAGCTCACAAGGAATGATAAATCTCCGGCCGATTGGTGGGATTCATTTGGAGATGACACACCAGAACTGAAACAGTTTGCCATTCGTGTTTTGAGCTTAACATGTTCATCATCGGGTTGTGAGAGAAATTGGAGTGCTTTTGAGATGGTAACCTGAACTGATATATCTTATTATGATATTATCTTTAGCTTATCTTGCACCACTGATTGCTATCTAATTTGTTAACTGTTTTTCTCTTTTAATTGTTTAGGTACATTCTAAACGAAGAAATCGTCTACAACAACAGAAAATGAATGATCTTGTCTATGTGATGTATAACTTAAAGTTAAGTGGAAGGGAAGAAAGGAAACGAAAAGAGGACGACTTTGGAGTCGAGCAACCTGAAACTGAAACGTTTGAAGATGTTGATTCGGATGATGAGTGGATTACCGAAGATAATGAAGATTTGACAAACATGTATGTGAATGAGTCGACAACAGATGGTGCTAGTGGAGATGATTTTCTTGAACATGCTATAAGAAATCAATATGGTAAGCTCATATATAACACTTTTTTTTTTTTTGGTATGAAGTTTCATAAACCTGATTGCGGCTTTGTGATACTTTTAGGTGGCAAGGAACAGTCTAGAGAAGAATCAAGTTATGTTTTCGAAGAGGGAAATGAAGTTGAGGCAGTGGAACAAGTAGAAGTCATAGATTGATGGCCTTATTTTAGACTTATGGTAATTTAGGCTAGGCTGTATAAACTAGTCGTATTCCTTTTGTGTCGTAGGTGAACGTATGTACTATGTAGTATCTCTTTGATGGCCTTATTTTGGACTTATGGTAATTTAGGCTATCTAAATCGTACGAAGTAGATGAACGTTTGTAGTGTCTCTTTTGATTAGGAACAATGAAATGAATGAATGTTTGATGACGTTAATCCGTCTGCAATTCTGCATAGTGCAATTCTGCATATAACCTGGTTCTGCAATTCTGCATAGTGCATAACTGCGTATAACCTGGTTCTTTTGTATTGTGATTGTGATTTTGCTTTTGTATTGTGATTGGTCATAATGTCATATAACCTGGTTCTTTTGTATTGTGATTGTGATTTTTCTTTTGTATTGTGATTGGTCATATAACCTGGTTCTGCATTTCTGCATACTTTAGAGTTTAGTGCATATTAACCTGGTTGTGCAATTATTTTTGAGACTGGTTTTAAAAAATGGTTTGTATACATATGTAAAGGAAAAGCCGAAAACGATCCTAGGTAGGATCCGATCCTACGATCCTACGATCCCGATCTTGCAAAGCCGAAAACGATCCTAGGTAGGATCCCGATCCTGACAACCTTGGTTGAGGTAGAAGAAACCAACCTTGTGTCCTATGCCTTGTACTAAATACGACTTCGAACGTATACTTAACGTATAGGGAGACCGCAATCTCTTGACAACAACCACTGAGCACTACAATGTAACTCCTTCAAGTGTTTTGTCAATTCTTAGTCTCTTGAACGAACAAACAAGTTACCTCCACCTGAAAGGTATGCTAAGACACAACCTTGAAAAATTCAACCGCATCATCAAAGAAATAACAAAAACTCCTCTTCTCCAATAAGAAAATTAATGCGAGCCTTTAAATCTTTTAAGAACAAATAAACAAACTCCTTCTTCGTGTGTGTGAACTTCCCCTGTGTGTGTGTAAACCGATAACCATACTTACTTCCCCTCACTGCTCGTAAATAATGCAACTATCAATCATGTAAACTCAGCAATAACGTAACAGCAGAGAGTAAGTCCAGCAGCAGAATAAATATGCGTAACAGCAGAGTAAATTCACATCGAACAGCAGAGTGAAATAACATATCAGCAGAGTATACTATATGCAGCAGCAGAGTAATAAGCGTAACAGCAGAATAAGAATAAGCGTAAATCCATACAAGCAGCACATTAACCAACTGCATCCCACTATCTAGTAATTCAATAAAGTATTCCACTGACCCCAATATACCACGCAACCAATATAGCACATGCGGCAAACATATTAACTGTACGAGGATAAAAAATTAACAGCAGCATTGACCCTTCAATACATATTACCAATTCAGTACGAGTCTCCATATGCATGGTCCCACATTCGATCAGTCAGTATGACACGAAAATTAAACAATGTGCAATACGACAAACTCGATTGACCATCCAATTAATTTACATTCCCACATGAATATTAATTACCATAAATTCGATTGACTTTAATTACTTCACTGACCCATGTGATGATAATTGACAGCCCCACGTCTTCAATAAAAATACCGATCAATTAATATTATCACCGCCTGAATTCGCACCACGTGACAGCAAAAGAAGATAAACAATCCCGATTCTCCTCGTATTATATACTCAACATTTAATTCCTTAGTACGAGGTTATATAATTGTATCACATGACAGTAACAGATCGATAAGAAAAAAATAAATCCGTTGATACCTGTTAACAATCGATCACCAAATCTGCTTCTGTCTGACAAATAAACTTTGTGAATCCCTAGGTAACGAGCTCCCCAAGCTCTGATACCAATTGATAGAAACTAAGCACGCCATCATCAAATAAGTTCTTGGATCGTTTTGAGCCTTAGGGTTCAACAATAACAATTAACAATTATGCACAGCGGATTAAAACAAAACAATTGTTATTGACACAAAGTTTTTCCAAACACCATCACCTCCAAATATTATTTGATCAGAATAATACGGTTACACTAAACTTGTAACAGGATCAAAGACACCTTTGATCTTGGAGGAATACGAACACAAACTAGTTCTAGGCATTTACAAGACATATGCCCTAGAACACACACACACACACCTTTCTGATATTTACATTGTGGAAGACATGCTAAACTACGTACCCTGCCTCTCTTTATATAATAGAGAGTGCTAGGGTTTACAAAGAGATAAGAATAAGTTATTTCCTGTCTCATTGTAGCTTTCTCTCTTTGTCATCTTTAGTCCTTCTTGTTTCATTCTTTTATTTATTTTGTCACATCAAATCTATAAACCCAACAAGTATAGTGTAGTGGCAAGTACCGGGGGATTGATCGTTCTCTAGGGAATAGTGTCGTTAGGATTGAAAAACTACTCTAATAGGTCTAAGGGTGAGGGAAGATTCTTTTTGTATTTTTTATATATTTTTATAAAAGCAAGTAAAATCTCGGGTTTGAAGAAGTGGGCGGAATTAGTTGCTAGTCAACTAACCCAAATAACTACAATTGCAAATAAAATAAAATAACTGAAAATAAAAAGGTTGTGGAACTTATATGGAGAGAAATGTGTTTACTTAGATTTCCTTACTCCCTAACTATCTTTTACCGGTTGATTAGTGTGTATTAATTGCGTGGATGACGGGTGTATTCCTTAATACCAATCGTTGGGTGGCGTACGTACTTCCCCAACTCTATAAGCTCCTACTTCACTACTATGTCGAGCCGGCTAAGAAGCTCCTAACATGGGATCACTAGAATTCGCTCATGCATTAAATACAACCATAAAAACCTTAGTACGCATTGGTTCATGTTTCTTAAGACGTTCAAGCAAGTTACCGTATAGGAGGTTAGCCAGTTTTCTTAAGCCTAACATCGATAAACAATCATCCAATACAATTAATAACACACCAACAACCAATAATCAATAGTTAGGTTTCATTAGATCTAAGCAAACACAAGATAAATCTAGCCTAGCATGTTAAATAAAAGACAAGAACAATATATAATCAAACAACACATAGACATATTGAATGATTAATTGATTACTTATCTTCAATTGAACATGGGAGATCCAAGGGTATAAAACCCTTAAAAGTAGCAGAAAAATCGTCTTAGGGTTTCTCCTCACAAAGTTGCACACCAATGACTAAAAATTATGAGAATATATATAGAAAATCAGATCTGACGGCGTCACGTTATAGAGCTGACGCCGTCACCTCGCCGCGGTTAGGGTTTCTTGATGGCCTTCTTGACGCCGTCCCCTTTTAATCATCCAAAATCCTCTCTGGCGCGTCAAGGGTTGACGGCGTCACAATGGTGCTTGACGCCGTCACAGGTACTTTTCCAGCCGATTTTGAGACTTTTTCGTTTTCTTCACTTTTATGCTCCAAAAACGTCCAAAATGCTTCCTTTTCCAGATTTCTTCTCCAAAGTACCTAAAATGACAAAAGGAACGATTTAGGGCAATATTTGATCAAATAAATACGATTTAGGGCTTAAATGACCCCCTAAAAGCGGTACACTTTTCGCTTCATCAAGTTCGTGAAAAGGATTGACAATAAGATCAAGTTCCAGATGCAGATGCGACGACTGGAAAGTTACGTTGGAGGACGTGCACGAATCCCTAACATCCTCACATTTCATCGTCCTGAGTAGTAATCATTGGTACCATTTCATCATTTCATCACTTTCATAATCTTTCATCATTCATAATGGCTTGTGTACACATAACAGTGCACAACCCGTACCTGTAAAGAAAGGACCCTGAGGTACGCTTCAGTGCCTCAATCCTAATCAAAGGAGCGAAAGCTTCTTTCTTATGAGTAGAATTAAACCTGGATGTTTTCTAAGTTTTTTCAAAAATTCTGCTCATAAGGACAAGTATTCCCTCGTCAAGGGGGAGTATTTGAAAAATAATCTTTGTTCGAAAAAACAAACGTTCTTGAAATTCTTCCCTAAAACTCAAAAAAAGCATATTTTAATCATAAAGTTTTTCAAAAACATCATGAGTATGCTATTTTTGAGAGGGAGAATAAGTAATGATTAAAATATGGTAAAGGAAAGATGGTTTCTCATAAGTGCTCGACTCAGAATTGACCCTCAAATTGACGATAGGAAAAGTCAGTAGTCGAAAAGACACGTCCCGGACGGGTAATAATTTCAAGCCAGTTCATCTGGTGATGTAAGTGTGTCTCGCAAAGGATATGTCTGAGTAGAATGTACCGATTTTGAGCGATTTTCCTTGAATGTTATCTGGACGGGTAATAATTTCAAGCTAGTTCTACTAGTGATGTAAGCGTGTCTCGCGATGATCATGTTCATTGAAAATCAATCAATTCAAAAGTGTCAACTCTACCCGGCATGTGCAAATTTCAACTTAACATATATGAGCACATGTTAAGGGGGAGTCTTTCTGAAAATCACAAAACTCTCAAAGTGTTAACAAAATATGTTTTTCATAATCATAAACACTTTGAGAGATTTTCAAAAAGGTTTGGTTTATGGCATCAATAGGATAGTCATGGAGTTATAAGGTGACTAAGGTTAGGAATAACCGTCCTATGATCCGCCAGAGCCGGAGGGATCTACCCAAGGACAATACCATTAGTTTAGAACTAGAAAGTCCTAGGTATGATTGAAAAAAAAAGAGATATGAAATGAAAGGAGAAAGAAGGGGTTGAAGAATTAAAAAGAAAAGTAAAGAAAAGGGTGAAAAGAAATAGCCCTCCATTTGTTCAACCTTAGGGCAGACACCGGGTTCAATTCATAATCTACTGGTTGACTGGGCATCACCGGTATTGAAGACAAAAGACGTCATGGACCCAGTGACGCACTGCACTAACCTTCTAGCTACTCAGGTGTCTCTCAAAAGGCACTTGTTTCATTTCACACGGAGAACCCTTCATCATCTATCGACCTCTCACTACGAGATGTGTTGATATTGAAAAGGAGGAACTCTGCTCCACGCCTCCGACGACCAAACAAATGTGCACTAATCAAGTCTAGAGCCATGAGATTCATCAAAGATCTCTTAGGAACACTTAGTATTACACTGTTGTTCTACATCATGGGCAGCAGTTGTAAAATTAAGAAGAGTCCTTCGCAGATCTTAGCAATTTGCCGAGAACATTCTTGAGAGAATTCACAATTGTGATTCTCAATGATTGAATGGAAATCCTGCCAGGGTCAACATCAAACAGCCCTGACAGCAGGTCACTTCGGTAACTCCTTGTGGGTTACGCTTAGTGCTTGCTCCAAAATGGTCTACAGTCGTGGGGTGATCTCCAGCGACTCACTGAATCATTTGGTGCACTTCGGTGTGTCCGTGTATAACCTTTCGAGGGTATCTGATTCAGAACGGTCTGGGCAAGGATTAGAGAAAGTCTACACACTATGCTGTTGACGATCTCAAAGTCCAAACCTGTAAGTACCGGTTGATTTATTGCTAACTGTTTGCTTGCAGAGACGAATCATGGAGTCCACGAGATCCACCACCATCAAGATTCCATCATGCTCATATCCTGAAGCAGAGTTCTCTCAACGACTAAAGAAACAGCAAAAGTTCAAAAGTCAAAGATCAAGTACGTTTACCTTTCACAAGTCAAAAGTCAAGCTTATGAAAAGAGAACTACATCATTATGAAGAACAAAAGTTAAAGATCATATGAGCATGGTGGAAAAGACGAAAAGACCATTGGAGGACGGTAGATCATTACCATACCATATCATATCACAACAAGAACAAAGAACAAAGATTCAAGTGACGTCTAAGCCAATGAAGCAAAGACGACGTCAAGCAACCTTGATGACCAATACTTAGGGGGAGATTGTTGGGAACACGTTTTGTATTAACAAGTATTGATCATAATGTAATAGGTTGTTTAGGCCTTTAAGTTTGTTTTACAGCCCAGCCTGTGTAGAAGGCCCATGGGCTGTGTCTTATTATTTATGTTAATTATGCTTACTTAGGGATTTAAGCCCATGTCTATGTAAAAACTATAAATACCCCCTCCCTACCAAGGGAGAGGGTTGGTTGATTGTATGCTAAACTTTCCTTATTATTGTGTGATCAATCTTTCACTCTCTTTCTCTCTCTAACTTTCTCTCTCTAGATCTAGGGCTTATTAGTGGTTAATCTAGGTAGTTTAATTAGTGATTAATTAATAGATTCATCAGTTGCTCCTTATAACGGTACCACTCTTGAGGACTTAAAAGCTAAGCATCCTTTCAAGTCTGCTCCTTCTCTGTCGGATATACCTATTGATCATCATAACCTCATTGCATCTCCTGTTGTGGTTCTGGATATGATCAAGAGTTTCCCCCGTGGTATCTCTTGTGGTCGAGATGGTTTGCGTGCCCAACAACTTTTGGATTGTTTTAGTGGTGCTGCTGTGGCTATCTTCGATGAGTTGATCGATTCTATCACCCATGTGGTAAATCTTTTTCTCGATGGTAAATGTCCTATGGCATTGGGTAGGTATATTGCTAGTGCTCCCCTCACACCGCTGATCAAGCCTGGAGGTGGTATCCATCCCATTGTTGTGGGGACTGTTTGGAGACGTTTAGTCTCCAAGGTTGGTGCTTCTATGATCGGCCATTCCTTAGATGGTTACTTGAATGATCTTCAGTTTGGTGTCGGGGTACCTGGAGGGGGGAAGCTATTCTCCATGCCATGAATAGGATTCTTGAAGACCGTGGTGGCGAGGAGGGTCTTTCGATGTTATTGGTGGATTTCAAAAACGCCTTCAATTTGGCAGACCGTGAGGTCATGTTACAAGAAGTTCGTCTACACTGTCCTGCCATTTCACGATGGGTGTAATTTTGTTACTCCAGGCCAGCCAGATTATACTACGGAGAACATACGTTATGGTCGCACCAGGGAGTACAACAAGGTGATCCACTTGGACCTCTTCTTTTTGCTCTAGTGTTACATCCATTTGTATGCAAGATCAGAGACTCCTTTAGTCTTTCCCTTCAGGCTTGGTATCTTGATGATGGTACTATTATTGGAGATACTTTGATCGTAAGGAAGGTTTTAGAGCTTATTATGATTGATGGACCACGGCGCGGGCTACACCTCAATGTTGATAAAACTGAAGTTTTTTGGCCAAAGGAAGACCCTAGAAGCATGCTCGCTGGTGTCTTCCCACCTAATATTGCTCGCCCGTTACACGGTGTTAAATTATTGGGTGGGCCTGCTAGTGTGGACTTTGATTTTAGTAGTGAGCTTGTTATGAAAAGGGTTGCTAAAACTATTGAGCTCATGGAGGCGGTTGCTAAGCTTAAGGACCCTCAATGTGAGTTGTTGCTCCTTCGTGCTTGTGCTGGCATTTCCAAGCTATATTTTTCTATGCGCACATGTTCTCCTCGGGTCTTTGAGCGTGCTCACATTTCATTTGATGCGGCACTTCGTTCTTCTCTGGAGCGTATGCTTTCCTTGCATCTCGCCTCCTGTGTTTCATTTGATGCCAGCTTACAAACTAAGCTCCTCCGACATTCTGGTATTGTAACTTCTGGACATTCCTTCGAAGATGCCTTGTGTGCCTTTAATGCGAAAATGGAGATCGACCTTTTGAGTAACCCGGATGAGATCGCTGCCCCCAAACTCATGAAGAAATTGGCAGACATATATTTCACACGTGTTACCCAAATGGCTGAATCCACCTTTTGCCTATCTGCTCGACAAATGGCACTCTGGAGTTCGCAAAAGGAGGACTACACTTCAGACTGGCTTAGGGTGGTTCCGATCTCTGGGTTGGGACAGACTATGAACGCCAGAACTTACCGGTGTGTATTATGCTATAGGCTGGGGGTTCCCCTATTTTCTGTTCAGAGGCCGTGCTCAGCTTGCTCCAAGGTTTCTACAGGGGATATTTACGGGGACCACGCTGTATCGTGCACTGGAATTATTGGTATTAAACATCGGCACAACACGGTGCGTGATACTCTGGTTGACATCTGTTCCCGATCCGGGGTCTCGGCTCGTAAAGAGGTTGACATCGGGCTTTGTGGAGAAAGGGAGCAAGCCTTACGTCCAGCTGATATATTGCTTTATTCTTGGGACGGAGGGAAGGACGTATGCGTCGATCTGACCGGGTCGTCTCCTTTGACTCAGGTCGTGTGGTAGCTGACGCTGCACAACGTAAACGTGTCAAGTATGAGGCTAAGTGTGCGGAGATTGGATATGGGTTCCTCCCTTTCTCATTCTCCTCCCTGGGGGAACTTGAGACAGATGCGGTGACCTTACTAAAACGGATCCGGAAGTTCTCTATAACTCAAGACATTGGAGCGCGTTCTGCTATTCATATCTTCAGTAGGATTAGTTTTGCTATTGCTAAAGGTGTGGGGGCCCAGTTAGTGTCGAGGCTCCCCACTAATTTCTTGTAATCCTATGGTTATTCTAATGAAAGTGATGTTTATAATAATTAAAAAAAAAAAAAAAAAAAAAAAAATAATAATAATAATAATAATAATAATAATAATAATAATAATAATAATAATAATAATAATAATAATAATAATAATAATAATAATAATAATAATAATAATAATAATAATAATAATGAAAGCGATGATTAAGCATCGGCACAACGTGGTACGCGACACTCTTGCTGACATTTGTTCTCGGGCTGGGATCTCAGCTCGTAAAGAGGTTGACATCGGCCTTTGTGATGAAAGGGGAAAAAACTTACGCCCAGTTGATATATTGCTCTATTCTTGGGACGGCGGGCAAGATGTTTGTGTCGATTTGACAGGGTTGTCTCCTCTGACACAAACTGGTATGGCTGATTTTGTGCCAGGACGGGTGGTGGTTGAAGCAGCACAACGAAAACGAGTCAAGTATGAGACCAAGTGCGCCGACATTGGATATGGGTTTCTCCCATTCTCATTTTCTTCCTTTGGGGAACTTGGGACGGATGTTGTGGCCCTTCTGAAGCGGATCCGAAAGTTCTCTGTGACTCAAGACATTGGAGCGCGTGCCGCGCCTCATATTTTTAGTAGGATTAGCTTTGCAATAACTAGAGGAGTGGGGGCCCAGTTAGTATCTCGGCTCTCCTCTAATTTCTTGTAGATCCTATGAGTTTATAATAAAGTGATGTTTTTATAAAAATAAATAAATAAATAAATAAATAAATAAATAAATAAAGAATAATAATAATAATAATAATAATAATAATAATAATAATAATAATAATAATAATAATAATAATAATAATAATAATAATAATTGAATTTTGATGATAAACATAATGAATTCCATGAAATTGTAAACATTCCTCACATTTTGCTATGGAATGTTGAATTCCACATAAATGGGATTTTGAAGGATTTCATTCCATTACATTTGCCAACCAAACACGTTAAAGAATGGAATTCAGATTCTGAATTCCTTAAATCTGCCAACCAAACACGTTATGGAATGGAATCAAATTCCAATTCCATCAGAATCCTGAAGATTCCGTGAACCAAATGGGGCCTAAAGAAATTAATGATAAATTCACTTTGTTAGTAAATCTTGAATGCCCGATTAACCGAGTAGTAGTTTGCGATACAATACTATAAGTGTGTTTGGCGAAAATAAGTGTAACACCCCCTAAATTATGAGATAACAGCGGAAGACTAATCTGGGTATTACTGTGAGGATCGAAGTCATAATCATAGAAAACGGCTCGAAAGAGACGTTTTATAAAATATAGGTCCTTCATATTAATTCAGTTACAAAAGTTTCATATCAGAGTTGATGAAATCCTTAAAGGAAATAGTATTTTAAACTGAATTACACGTTTTATTTTACACCATAATAAAAGATAAGTAATTGCCCGCTCCATGCCCTTGCTGCTCTACTAATTACCTGAGATAAACATGCTTAAAAGTCAACAAAAATGTTGAGTGAAATCATAGAGTTTGAAATTTAATAATCAGTTCGAAACACAAGTAAAATTGTATTGGGAAATACAATCAGTTGAAAAGTGATATTGCAGTATATATATTGCCCTAAGTCTCATGACACGCAAAACGTTAACAAAGTACCGTAAAACGGAGGAGTCACATCAAGTTAATGATGGAAATATTGCCCTCGAGTAATAGTTGATTTTCCAATTCCTATTTTTCTCAAATATAATGTATCACGACTAATACGACTAGCAACAAGCATTCCGTCCAGTATTAGTGGGATAGGTCGTCAACCTCTAATAGATCTATTCACTATATTCGCGTTCACTTACTAGTGATTAATGGCTCATGATAAGGGGTTTTGTGGCAATAAATTAACTTAGGCATATATCAAGTCAGGTAAAGCATACATAAAAATACTTGTGATCAGTTTATAGCATGTATCTCCCTCACGGAGTTTAAAGTTGTTAAATAAGTAAATGTGAGGCTATGACTCACCTTATGTGATACTGGTGATGGTGAAAAGTAAGTTCAGGTGATATTATGGTAACGGCTTCAAAACAAAACCTGATAAATAGGAAAGTCTGAGAATCTGACCAAATACGAATGGTGGATGTGAAACGAGTAACGAGTAACGATTTGATCGCTGAAGTGAAAGTGTGACATGCTTAAAATGCTTGAAGTTAAAAATAATAGCACACAAAATATTATCTTGATTTTATGTCAACAAATCCAAAATATCTTTTCCTCGAAAGTGGTGAAACAACACGTGAGTTATATCGTTCAAAATCTCGTTATAAATAATTAACGTAACGTTAAATAATAAGTAAACGAAATATACAAAAATGCACGTGACGTGATGGGAAATCGTAAAATGGAAAATTGAAATAAGAATGTCAAATATAATCTGTTGGTCCTTGTCCTTTTCCAGTTTTTACACTTTTTACCCTAACGGCGTTAATGTTGCACCGTTAGTCCTTAGTTAAGTATAAGTTGCATTTATAGTCCACTACTTGTCCAAAATTACATTCTGAGCTTGGAATCCAATAATATATCAATTTCTACCTCAAAAGATTCTGTTTTTACAGTTTCAATCCTTATTTTTTAGCAGTTGACAGTTTTGGTCCTTGTAAGTGAAATTGATTTGCATTTTTAGTCCAAATATACAAAAAAATGTGGGAAAAATTACACGAATTTTTCTGAGACTTATTTAAGCTTATTTCAACAGCTTATATGGCAAAAGAGTTTATTTTTCTCTTGTTGGGCTTTTAACGAGCCATTTTAAAGCCCATTAACGTTTTAAAAACCGTGAGTTTTGAGACGAGTTGGGCTTATCCCTAGGCTCATTTTTAATGTTCTATTTTCATATCAAAAAGCCTCAATAAGCCAGCTTATCTTATTTGCTTAAAATTTGCTTAATGGGCTTAACAGCCCATATCGAATCATGTTAACAGTTTTCAAAACGAGTATTGCGTTTTACTTTGGCCAAATTAGAGGGTCTAGATGTGCTTATGTTTATAAGTTATATATACGAAACTTGTAGCTAGCAACGTGGTCTAATAGGTCGTGTAAAAATATAGGGTAGTCGTTAGTCCAATTTTATTATACGTGGTCGTTTTTAGGGCGACATGGGACATGTTTCTGTGTGAAAGACTTAGAAAAATTTCTAAGTGTTTAAGTTTTATACGAGTTGAACATGGTACAAAATGAGCTCGAAAGATGCATGTAACGTTAATATAAAAGTGAGATGAGTATGAATCGTGACTCCCAGGCCTTCCACAAGGGAGGCTAGTCACTTTTAGTGTTCTATATGTGAATGAGTACGTAAATAAATAAGCAAAATATATACGTTCGAGTGATATGTGTATACGTTGCATGGTACCAAAAATACGTATGAAATGGAATCAAAAAGAGATTGTAATGACTTACTTCACCTCTAGGTTGTGTTTGTTTTTTTCTTTCAGATCTGAATGGTGTCTGAAATCTGATTCGGTCAGACGTAATCAGATTCAGACTGTTTGTTTTTTTCAGATCTGAAGTCTGAATACATCTGAATAGGGTCTGATTCGTTCAGACATTGAATAATGTCTGATTACATCTGAAAAGCCTAAACTTTAGTGATACTTCTTTTCAATCCTTATCTCATCATCTTGGTCTTGATTTTTTATTAATAATCACGAATGGAGGGTCGTTTGGTTTGTTTTATAGCGAAACAATTGTTTTTTGTTTATTCAGACATTCAGATTTAGACATAAAAACAGACAGTCAAAAATAATTCAGATTCAGACTTTTGGACCACTCATTCAGATTCAGAAGTGGTATTCAGATTCAGACATAAAACCTCTAAAAAACAAACCGCACCTTACTTCACCTCTAGGGTGGTAGGGAAACGTATGAGAGTGAATAGAACACAAGATCAATGGCTCACAAATCGTTTAAACCAAAGTATACGATTTTAATAAAAACCCTAATCCCTTCGAAAAGCTTCCAAACGAATGTGTGAGAGCTCCTGGTCTTCCAGTGATGTTTTTGAGAGTGAGTGAGAGTTAAAATGATGATATTGAATGAGTGATATAAGGTGGTGAGCTAGGGAGAGTTAGACAAGAGATATATGTACACGTATGGATTTAAATGATTACAAAAAACATCAACTACTTGCTTCTACTGTTCTTGTCAGTGAATGAGATGAATTTGAGATATATTTCTGACATTAGAAGATTTTAGGAATGTATGTGAGTGAGGGGAAAAGCTAGGATTTATTTTGTATATTAATAATATGTCGACTAGTATATAAACCATGTACACGATTGGTTTTTAATGTGTGATACTTGTTCTTGGTTGATAAAACTTGTTCTATAACATGTAATTAGGGTAGGAAAAATATTAGGAGTGAGTGGGATCAAGTTGGAGTCAAAACAGGTATGTTATGAATTTTTGATATGTCAAATTGGGTGTTCGAAGGACAATCACTTTGGCCCTTAAAAACGTATCAAACAATGACAATACTTACTAAAACTCGAAATTCTAATAATATGGTGGGAGGAGAATCAGGAGGTGTAAAAACATATATGGGCAGCGTTTTAAATTAGTGAGAAAATGGGGCGTTTTGGAAGGTGTTTGATCGGTTTTATCACATGAAATAACAAAATGATGTTGGGCTTGTAGGCTGGATGAACAGTACGCGTGAAATGGTGATGGGCTGAGTTGATTTTTGGCCCGTTTAGTGTTAAATGAAAATAATTAAATTTTGTGATACGCGTGTGAGCTCGTCTCGTCATTTAGTGAATTATGTGATAACGTGATCATGTTAAAATAATATAATAAGAAAAATTTCAAATTTTCCCGTAAAAATGGTAATCAGTAAACAGTAACTGAGGTTAATATTGATTAACGATTATGATTACAATAGAAATTTACAGTGTGCTACAGTAAGAGTTATAAAAAAGAGCAACATTTATGTTTCGTATATTTTGTGAGTAGCATTTGTCAAAACAAAATGCAAAACACTACACGTTCCTTGACAAACAAGCTTTGTATTTTAAATAGGACCGATCACGATCCAAAAACTAGACTGATAAAAACTGGACAGAGTTGGCTAAGTCACCGGATGACAACATAGCATATTGACCAGTTATAAGTAATACCGCATCGAAGACCGAATATGAGAAAAAAGTGAACAGAAGACCGGACCAATATATATTTGATCGAGTTCAGGCTGATTCAAACGCTAAACGTTAGTTACTAATTGCTTCATATAAAAAAAAGGGGGAATTCATCTATATCCTTACAAAAACATCAAATTACATCAATATCCTTACAAATATTCTAATTAAATCAATATCATTTCAAAACTTTTAAATACTCAAATATGTCCAAATAAAAAAATAAAACTATAATTAAATTACTTATCTATTTTATATTCTTTCCAACATAGAATTACATTTGTACCCCTGCCCACCCCTCTTTCAGTCTCTGAGCCATTTCATCTTCTTGGTCTGCGAGTTCCATCATAGAAATAAAAATGTCTATAAATTATTTCATAATTTTTAATTTGGGTTTTATTATTGAAAATATGATCAAAGAACAATCTATATTCTTGAATTAATTCTTAGAATACATATCAAACTCTCGGTAAATCATCTTTTGTGTGCAAGTTGTTTCAAAACTGAATCTATCTTCAATAGTTAATACCTTATCATAAAAGTGTGTAACTATTATGATTGAGATAGTGAACCATGCATTCCTCGAAGAGTTCATATTATTATTATTATTTGAAATCATTATTAAAAGTTCTATTTGAGCATTGATACAAGGGAATTCATCAATACATTGGTCTTGTATTTATATTTTTGTGATTCATGGTTTGATATGCTTTCAATCTTCTGATTCAGGTAAATATGTTTTTAGATTTAATTTATAATTGTTAACGAGGGTAAAATAGTCATGAAAATTATAAAAATTAGAGTTTTAGGGTGTGTTTGTTATGTGGGTTTTTTATTCAAAGAATACAATCATACCTAAAATGGTTTTTGCATATATATCCTTCCGAAAATGCATAATTGCATATATATCCAAAGCATGCATAAAAACCATTGTACTATGTGCATAAAAAACTTGTACAAATGATATATATGCAATTATTCACTTTTGGATGGATATATATGCAATTCTGCCTAGAATGGGGGAATGAAATCGTTTTTAAAACTCATTTCCTACCATTTTGGGGGGTTTTGTTTGATACCAACTTATAAATTTCTCTCCACCACACACTTCCACATTTTTTCTATTATTTTGTTTGTCTTTTTCATATTAATTTTAAAAGTTAAACAATTACTTTTCATAATTTATTACTCCCTCTGTCCCTTATTAATTGTCCACCACAATAATGCACACGATTTTAGGTAAGAAGAGTTTTAAGGACCAAATGACAAATATAACGTTAGTATACTTGTACTCGTACTATCACTTTTAACTTGGGAAACTGGAAATATCAAAAGGAAAAAAAATCAACTTTTAAGATTGAGATTTACTGTACTTTACTAAACTTTGGAGGGGACCCCTTTCATCTGGTGGCCCTTTTATGTTTTGGCATCACATGCAAATATCGTGTAACATAAGTTATTGGTTCATATTCTCTCCTCTCTATATATTCTCTCTCTGATAATTTAATACCACCACCATCATCTCTTATAAATTAAATTAAACACTCCCATCATCATCACCACACTACCAGGAACATAACCCCACAAACTGGACCTCCGCCGAAGTTTTCACGCGCCCCCACGCGCCACCCCTTCGTGGTGGGTTTCTTGTTTTTCTGGCGTCTCTCCGGCCAATTTCCGGCTGCCAGGACTTCCACCGCCAGCGAGTGGTGGTTCCCCACCTTTTTTCGAGGCAAATCCAAGCATCTTCGTCGCCTCAGTCTCCGTCGCCCGCTGCTGGCGGCGACCATTTCCGACCACCGGAAAAATTTTCGGCAAGGGAGTCTTGTTTTATTATCCTATTTCCGACCAATGGACCACATGAATTAGTCTTCATCCTTGTTGTTTTCAACATCCATAAAACCTAAGCACTCTCATAGCACAACAAACCCCTACAACACCACAATCCCTATTATCATTTGAATCCATTGAGTGCATTGTTCAAAAAGCCCTTTGTCCAAACACTCATACCAATTCAGATGCACGTTAAACAAACTCAACCATACTCTATCACCTATATAATTAGAACATTCACCATCAAATGAGCATGATGCTCACATTCATTGTTTATCAATTTCCACTAGGTTTAAGTAATACCTCTTTCACAAGTTATCAAAGTATTGGTAATACTTTGTCGTCAAACTTCTGCATGAGTTTCATTAAACCTTAAATCAACATTTTAACAATATATGTTAAAATGTAATCTCAAAGCCAATCTCATGCACCTCAAGTGACAATGAATCTTGAGAGGTATACATAAGAAAGTCAAGTAAATTTCTCTTGTCATCATACTTTTGAGACCAAGTTTATTCAGGATAGGACTATCAAATTCAATTTTTTTGGCTTCATATCTTCATTTAGGAAAACATGGTGTTTCGGAAAACATTATGCACAAGATACATGTTCAGGAGGTCGGGGATGCTCAAAATAAAGGTTAAACATGGTATATTAGATTAAAGAATGGGGAGGTGTGTGTGTTTTCTAGAGAGAGAAAGAAGAGAAAACACACACACCTCAAGGTTACAATAAGACATCTAACCCTCCTAGTTGTGACTAGGAGGGGTATTTATACTACTTAACAATCTAAACTTTGCCCTATAGACAGGACTAGTCCCCGTGTTTAAGTAAATTATTAAACTAGTGCAATTCCCGATTATGACATTACTTTTAAGGCTAACAATCTCTCCCCAAAGGGAATTGCTTACAATGTTCCCTACAAGTAAACTTAAATACAAAACATAAGCACAACAGCTTCGAAAATGGTCTTCAAACTTCATTACTTCGTTCAGCTTGCAGAATCTTCTCAGCTGCCATCTCTTTACTTGTAGAAGAACAATGTGAGCAAATCTAATTAAGGTTTTAAATCTGGATTTTCACTCTCCCCTAATTAGTGCTTGATGAACTCAAATAAGTACATTTTATTATCATCATTTATCCTGTTTATTTGACTTGTTTTATTATATTATCTATGAGAATCGATACGTTAATGTTTACTTTAGTAATTCTCAGGTAAAAACAAGCATTATGTGAAACTTGGCGATTTTGGACTAATTATGGAGCAAAACAAGCAAGATGTCAAAAGCCTACTGAAATCCAGAAGATTAAGCTCGTTCTACTCCAGATACGCCGCATTATACTTCTAACATACGGCGTATCACTATCAAGATTTCACAAGTTACGATCCAAGTACATGCGCCGCATACAAAGACCAAGATACGCCGCATCTGAAGACAGTGTACGAATATTCCTGAATATATTAATCTTGGACCCCACGCGAAGTTAAGTCAATGCGCCGCATCTATTCATTCTATGCGCCGCATCGATCCCTCTGACAGAAACTATAAATACCCCAAGGCCAGACGAATTTCGAGACACTAAGCTTTCGAAGACCGAAGACCACATAACCCTAGAGCCGAATTCAGACGACCAAGCAGCACAAGACACACCTCAAACGAAGATACAAGAGCTGTAAGAAGGTCCTGCATGTATTCAATTCATTAAGTAGTTTTGTTTTATTGTATTAGTACACTTTAATTCATCAGGATTGATGGGCTTGTGTCATGTGACTATGGAAAATCATGCACTCCCCTTAATATTGCTTTCCCATTAATTAAAGTTTATATGTTGATGTCTTTGGTGACTTTTATTAGTGCATTGATAACCTCTGTGTCTAGCTGAGCATTGCTTGGGTCGCCATGCCCCTTCCTCGCCTATTTGTTTTAGCGTCTCTTAAATAAATAGGATAGACATAAGTAATCATTAAGGGTTTACTCGCCGATAAGATTAGAGCCAACGAGAAAGGTTTAATTATATACACTTCATATAAAACTAGCAATAAAACAAGTGACAAGCTACTTAATTATCAGGACAGGTCTTCTTATTGTCTCAAGTATCTATCTGTGTACGTGTGTGCTTATCGCTGATTCGTGGTCATTAGTTTAGTTTACTATTTAATTATAACCAAACCATGCCAGTCTCTTAGGCTGAACCCCCTTGCGTTAGATTAGGTTGTATACCTAACTTAGGATATTAAAATACTGATTAGAATAACTAGATAATACTGTTAATACAAATAGCGTCTCAAAAACGTTATTTATATTCTTTGATCTTTCATTAGTTTTGTTAATGACAAATAAAAGGAATATCTTTTAGCAAATAATAAATACTAGCTTAAGTCTCTTAAGTACACATTTTACACTTCACATATTAACCAAGAATTACAAGTTTGCTTATTTAGTAACTTGTTTCCTTAAAAGGAAACTTTAATTCTAAAACCATTCCATGACATCATTGCATGCATCACATACAATATCTTTGATATATCTTGGTTAGATTTTCAAGATACATAGTTGACATTTGAGGATCTTGGATGATTTGGTAAGATACAACTAAGATATGGTAAGAGACAACTAAACCTTAGCTGTCACATCCCACGGATCCAAATCCAATGAAGGACGGATCCCTTGTGAGGGATCCGTGGGATCCGTGAGCTGAAGATCAGCTTGCCTATAAATAGGAAGCTGATCATTTGGCTCTCTCATCACTCATATAGCTTTAACACACATATTCATTCAGTACATATCTTACTAACACCATTCATAGTTGCATTTCACTTTGATCTTTCATTTTGTAGAAAAGAGATCAAGCATTCAAGGATCTACAGAACCGTAATCCTTTAGTTGCATTACTGTGTGATATTGTAGTTTGTTTCACACATCATATCTATCATTTGTAATCAGTGAGTGTGGTTAGTGCTTTAGTCCTTAAAGCACAAATAGTGTAGGGAGTGGTTGTACCCGTGTAAAGAACTCGACATCTAGCTTAGTGTCGGTAAAGTAATTAGGCGACGTCAGGTTGGTTCTACCTTGTAAAAGAACCCGGTGTTTAGCTTAGTACCGGAAAAGGAAGTAAGCGACGTGTAAAGGTTTTCTCCGCCTAGAAAAGGAGTTTGTTTCTTAGTGAAAGATAAACTCTCGAGTAGGAAACTCGGGGAGTGGAGTAGAGGCAAGGAAGAGAGTCCTTGTAGCCGAACCACTATAAACAACAGTGTCGTGTGGTTTAATCTTTCCTCTCTTTATCTTTTGTTTATATTGTGTGATTATTTATTTGTGATTGTTTCCTTTGAAATTAACATATAGTAACAAAGCAAATAAAACTTGAAAAACGGTAAAAACTATTCAACCCCCCTTCTAGTTTTCCACAATTGGCATCAAGAGCTACGTTACTTAAGATCTTTAAAATATATTGTATTTTAAAACTTAAAACGATCCATGGATTTTGAAAATTTTAAAGAAGGGCAATCTATGCAGAGACCACCTCTATTTGAACCAAATTGTTTTATTTATTGGAAAAATCGCTTTGAGACTTATGTAAAGTCAAAGGATATAGATCTATGGTATATTATAGTTGATGGTGATTACAAACCTATTAGTAATAATATTTCGAGTGGTCGGGATGAAGGAGTTTCTCTTACTCGTCACAGTGATGAGCAAAAGAAACTAATTGCCAAAAATAATGAAGCCAAAATGATGCTTTATAATGCCTTACCTAAGAAAGAATATGAAAGAGTTTTTATGTGTAAAACGGCTAAGGATATTTGGCAATCTCTTATTATCACACATCAAGGGAACTCACAAGTAAAAGATAACAAAATTGATTTTCTTGTCCAACAATATGAACAATTTGTTATCTCTGAAGATGAGACCATTGATAGTGCGTTTGCTAAGTTCAATACTATTATTACATCACTTAAAGCACTTGATGAATCTTTTTCTAGTAAGAATTTTGTCAGGACATTTCTAAGAGCACTCCATCCGAAATGGAGAGCAAAGGTGACAGCTATTGAAGAATCTAAAGATCTCTCAAGCATGACACTGGATGAGCTCATAGGAAACCTAAAAGTTCACGAAATGATTATGGAAAAAGACTCGGAAATTGTCAAAGGCAAAAAGGAGAAGATTAAGTCTATTGCCTTAAAAGCCAAAGTCGAGTCAAGTGATGATGATGAGTCTTGTTCAAACAGTGATGATGAAGAGTATGCCATGGCCGTGAGGGATTTCAAGAAATTCTTCAGGAGACGAGGAAAGTTTGTAAAACCACCTCGTGATGAAAAGAAATCCTCTCGGAAAGATCGTGACGATAAGAAAGGTAAGGTTGATAGGAAATGCTATAGGTGTGGTGACTCCAGTCACTTAATAGGAGAATGTCCAAAGCCTCCAAAGACCAAGTCTCAAAGAGCCTTCGTTAGTGGAGCTTGGAGCGATAGTGAAGGAGATGATGATGATGAGCCTAAGAACAACGAAATGGCACTTATGGCTAATGACACAGAAGAGGTACATTCTGATTCATACTCCTCTATAGATGACGAAACCTTAGAAATAGAATATAACAAACTGTGTGACGTTACTTTAAAAATCATAAACAAAAACAAGTTTTTGAAAACAAAGACAACACTTTTGGAAAATGAAGTATTTTGGCTTAAAGAAAAAGCAATACGAATTGAAAAAGGTAAAGACAGTAAAGAAACGTGTGTGTCTTGTCAAGAACTAAAACATGAATTAGAAACCTTAAGAACCACACAGGAAGATTTGATCAAACATAATTCAAAGTTTAAAAGGTTTGATAAAAACATAAGTTGTGCTGATGAAATAATGAAAATGCAAAAGCTACCTCATGATAAAACAGGACTAGGCTTTATGAAACTAGGAACCGTAAGTGATCATAAGGAACAGACTGTGAATAAAACTGATTCAACCAAGTTGGACACTCACGGATCTGACGGATCCAAAAATTTGGATCCGCCAAGTGTATCCAAAGGATCCATGAGTACAGAAGTTGAACAGAAGGTTCACAAAGTCGACCGTTCCGAGTTTGTTAAAGTTACTAAGAAACCTAACAGTAGTATAACCAATAATAAACATAAACCAGCAGTATCTTTAGGAAGAGGACAAGCTAGAAATGAATATAGAGTTAAAACGGATCAACAGAGACCTCAAATGAGTTTTCCCAAACACCCCTTTCCAAAGAGTATAGTTAATCCACAACATACTTATCAAAATAATTGGAACCAAAACATACCTAGAAACTTTCATGGTCCTAGTTATATGTCATGGAACAATTGTCCACCATTTACATACATAAACCATGATAATGTCATGTTTAACCCAAACGGACCCATGAGATATTGGGGACCAAATGCTTGAGTCTTTTATGAACTTAGGTATGCTTGAAAGTTGATCTTGAACCTGATGAGTGGATCAAAGATAGTGGGTGCTCAAGACACATGACGGGAAACAAAAATCTTTTCTCAACCTATCAAGTGTATGACGGAGGTAATGTCACATTCGGTAGCAAGCTTAAAAGTAAAATCATCGGAAAAGGTACAATCTCTCATGACTCTCTATCTATTGATGATGTTGCTCATGTAGATAATTTAGGATTTAATTTACTTAGTATAAGTCAATTGTGCCGCAAAAAGTATAACGTCCTTTTCAGTGAAAATGGAAGTAAAATACTTAAAGATGGCATAACCGTAGGAAAAGGTGTTTTAAAGAATAATGTCTATGTTATGAAATTAGATAAAACACCTAAAGATAAGTTATGTCTTACCTCCTTGGACGAAAACTCAACTCTATGGCATCGACGCTTAGGTCATGCTAACATGAGGCTTATTCAATCTTTGTCATCCAAAGAACTCGTTAGGAACCTACCCAAGTTGAAATATGACCAACACTTTTGTGATGCTTGCAAAATTAGGAAACAAGTACATAATAGCCATAAGGCTAAAAACATGGTATCTACATCTAGATGCCTAGAATTATTACATATGGATTTGTTTGGCCCGTCGGCTATACAAAGTTATGGAGGAAATTTTTACACTTTAGTCGTAGTAGATGATTACTCTAGATATACATGGACAAAGTTTTTGAAAACTAAAAATGAGGCATTCGACAAATTTGAAATTCTAAGCAAGAAAATTCAAAATCAAATAGGAAGTAATATAGTATCTATTAGAACTGACCATGGTCGAGAATTTGACAATGAAATTCAATTTGGAAATTTTTGTGATAATAATGGAATAACTCATAATTTCTCAGCTCCTCGTACACCTCAATCTAATGGTGTAGTAGAACGTAAAAATAGAACAATTCAAGAAATGAGTAGAACTATGTTAAATGAACAAAACATACCACAAAAGTTTTGGTGTCATGCTGTAGATACTTCTACATATATCCTAAATAGAGTTTTAATTAGACAATTTTTAAATAAAACTCCTTATGAAATTTATCGAGGCAAAAAGCCTACATTAGGATATTTTAGAGTTTTTGGAAGCAAGTGCTTCATTTTAAACACAAAGGATTATCTCACTAAGTTCGACCCAAAGTCGTATGAAGGTGTATTTCTTGGGTACTCACAAAACAGTAAAGCATACATTGTATTAAACAAGGAAACATCAAGAGTCGAGGAATCGTTGAACGTAACATTCAACGAAAGTCCACCTCCCTCTAAGACATCACCTTTGGTAGATGATGACTTAGTTGAAAGTCAAATGGTTAATGATATAGAAAACATTGAAAATGACAATGAACCCGTAAAAGGAGAAATAGTCAATATTAAAGAAACTAAAAGTCATCCATTAGAAAACGTCATAGGAAAACTTAATGAAAGAACATTAAGATCCAAAGCTCAAAATGAAAGTAATTATTTTTGTTTTATTTCAACTATTGAACCTAAAAATATAGACGAGGCAATAAAAGATGAATCTTGGGTAATTGCTATGCAAGAAGAACTTAATCAATTTATTAGAAATGATGTTTGGACATTGGTCCCTCCACCTAAAAACCAAACCATAATAGGCACCAAATGGGTCTTTAGAAATAAAATGGATGAAAAAGGTATTATATCTAGAAATAAAGCTAGGCTAGTAGCTCAAGGTTACAATCAACAAGAAGGTATAGATTACGATGAAACCTTTGCACCCGTAGCTAGACTTGAGTCTATTAGAATATTACTTGCATATGCATGTGCACATGATTTTAAGTTATTTCAAATGGATGTCAAAAGTGTTTTCTTAAATGGTCTTATAAATGAAGAAGTATATGTTGCACAACCTCCCGGCTTTGCCGACTTTGAAAAACCAAATTATGTTTTCAAACTTAAGAAAGCTTTATACGGACTTAAGCAAGCACCAAAGGCTTGGTATGATCGACTTAAGACTTTCCTAGTTGACCATAAGTATACCATGGGCCTAGTAGATAATACTCTCTTCACCAAGAAAAAGGGATCATATATTATCATAGTCCAAATATATGTGGATGACATTATATTCGGTTCAACTTGTCAAGAGTTATGCGACGATTTCTCAAAAATCATGCATGACGAGTTTGAAATGAGTATGATGGGGGAACTAAACTTTTTCTTAGGTCTCCAAATTAAACAATTAGAAGATGGGATATTCTTCAACCAATCAAAGTATATCAAAGATATGCTTAAGAAGTTTGGTCTTGAAGACTCAAAACCCATAAGAACACCCATGTCCTCCGAAACCAAACTCACTAAGGATGAAGAAAATGAATCCGTAGATAGCACTAAATATAGAGGAATGATTGGTAGTTTACTCTATCTTACGGCTAGTAGGCCTGACATTATGTTTAGTGTTTGTCTATGTGCACGTTTTCAAGAAGATCCAAAAACTTCCCATCTTGAAGCCGTTAAAAGAATCTTTAGGTATATCAAAGGTACTACACATTTAGGATTATGGTATCCCAAAGGAACGGGTGTAGAAACCATAGTGTATACCGACTCAGATCACGCAGGTGATTATGTTGATAGGAAAAGTACTAGCGGTATTTGTACTTTTGTAGGATATTGTCTAACATCATGGTTCGCTAAGAAACAAACTGCCCTCGCAATCTCAACAACAGAGGCAGAGTATGTGTCTGCAGGAAAGGCGTGTCAACAAGCACTGTGGATGAAACAAGCTCTCGTCGACTATGGAATTGAACTCAACAACATTCCCATTCTTTGCGACAACAAAGGTGCTATCGATCTAAGCAAAAATCCAGTCCAACACGCTAGAACCAAACATATTGAAATACGCCATCACTTCCTTCGCGACAATGTACAGAAGGGAATCATCTCAATTGAGAAAGTTTCCTCAAAGGACAACATTGCCGATATTCTCACAAAACCACTTAAACGAGAACCTTTCAACTATCTTAGACTTGGATTAGGATTAATGGAACATAGTGATTAGGTGAAACATAAGTATAAACATTAGTTTAGCCACACACGACACTAAACCAAAACATGTGTTCTGATCCGCGGATCCAATCGACAACAAGGACGGATCCTTTGTTTTGGATCGGCCGGATCCGTCGCATGCTGAGTTCAGTTTATTATTTAATAAACAAGAACAACTACTATTCATTCCTCACTCCAAAACATATCACCTTACTATACTCGACACACACTTAATCTCCATCACAATTTAGACCATTTTCTTCCACAAATTTGTGCTTCTAACATCATTGTAAGTATTCTTATCATATTTATACTTCTGATCTGCGTCTAGGATTTCCATTTCATGCACAAAACATAAACTTGGGGTATATGCATAATTCTTGAAAAATCATGAAGCATATTTACTGCATTATACTTAAAAACATGTTTTTCTTAGTTAGGAATTGCATCTCATAGCACATTGTCTTAATTTAACAAAAACCCCATGAAAAATTTTCACTAAAATCTTCTAACGACTAGGTAAAATGATTTTTTATTACATTGTTCATACAAATGCAAAAACGTTATCTTTTAGACTTCACTTGCATAATGTCTCTTGAATGCTAAAGGGAATACATAATTAATATGTATTTTCGGGTACATTCAACCGTAGCTACATTGAAATAGGAGCGTTTGGGTTATCTCTCGTTTGTAAACAAAATTTGCATAAACTAATTTTTCTTGCATCAAAAGGAGTCGAGATAACCGCACCTCCACATTGTCCCCATGTAGGCACACACTAGGAATTTTACACTTCCTATGATTATCTTAACTAAAACTATGTAACTTTTGTATTTAGGAAAATCATGCCTCCCGCAACCAACTACGATCACAAAAGAACCGTTAACTACTTACCCAATGTCCACAAAACCAAAGGTCTAACCAATGCCCAAATCGAAATTTTCAAAGACTTAGAGAAAAAGTATGTCCATGAGGGTAGAGTCGGAGATTCATCGTTCTATGAAGGAACACAACTTAGGGAACAATTAGCCGCAATTCGATTTGATTCTCTTTTAGATATAGATGAACCAATTATTCCTAGGTTCATACTTGAGTTCTATGCTAGTGTAGGTCTTAGTTCGAGTGACCAAGGTTACTTAAGTCTTCATTTTACTCTAAATGGAAATCTTGTCAACATCCCTCTTGATCAATTTGGTGAGGTCTTAGGAATTCCAAACCAAGGGACATGTCTTTACTCGGACAAATGGTCCTTAACAATCTTAGAATCCAATCTCGATAGGACGGCACCATATGTCACTCCTCTCGAATCAAAAGAAGTGATTAGGGAACATCTCTTCATTCCTAAGAACAACCCCACAAGAATGTATCGTGGTCGTGAAGTTGCTAGAGATCCATTTGCAACGGAGCTAAATGAACTCAAACCCGAATTCAAGAAAATGGAAGATGTCTTAAGGGCTAATGTGATGTGCACCATAGGAAACCGTAATCACATCAATGCTTGTTTGTGTCATATGATGTACAACATCTCTACTCGTCAACCCTTCAATCTTGCTTATTATGTTGCCAAAAGAATGTGTGACATTCCGGTTCAAAGCAAGATTGCAATGCCTTATGGTATGCTCTTAACCCGACTCTATAGAGCCTTTGCACCCGCTCGTCCAAATCATTTAGGCTTTATTCCGGATTACAATGAAATTGAACCTACCTTCGTTCCTTTGAGCGACTTTAGGGTTAGTGTTGATAAGGGCAAACGTCCTCGTGTGCCAACATCATCCTCATCATCTTCAATGAGTGAAGATGATGGTTTGCCAAACTCTAGGATTCCTCCACCCGAATACTTAAGCCATCTTCCTCCAATTCAAAATGAATCCGCTGAGTATCGAAACATCAAAGGAATGGTGAAGAATCTTGGTCGTTGGATGATGAAATTGCACAAGGGGATGAAGAAGTTGAAGAAAAAGCTTACATAATGGAGTGTTTGGTTTTGAACAATGTTGGATGTTGTGATGTTAAACTTCTATGTGTCTTGAATTTATCTGATAATACTTATTGTGTATGTGTAATAACTAACATTTGCAGGTAGATAACCATCACGGTTATCAATTTTCCGGGTTATAGCCTATGTTTGGCATAACACCTAAAACGGTAAGTTTCTAAGAACGAATTAAACTATGTGCAATCGTGTGTTAATGTTGTCATATTCAATTGTTTTGCTATACATATTAGATGTTAAGTAAGGTCTAGGTGAATTTTCGGGATTTCGTTGAAAAACGCGAAATATGACATATGTTCTGTTTAGTTTCTTTAGCTTTAGGCATACGGATCCAGCGGATCCCTAACCTGGGTTCCGCCAAGTGTTATCGTTGGATCCGCCATCCCCAAACCTGCGGATTTGGCGGAACCCTGAACAAGGTTCCGCCTTTGATTCAACTTGGATCCGCAGGTTTCCCAGTAAAATTCAAAAACTTTTTTGACTTATCCCGATTCTTAAATCTTAAGTGTTTAGTATCATCTAGGATTCATTCTCTGATCATAATTCATCTTAGAATCATTTAGGAATTCTTAGAAACTTAGGAACAAAATTTCCCACCAAAATTTAAATTTTTGAATTTTAGGTGTGAGTTACCAAACTGATATAAAGAAGGAACCCTTTTTAGGGATCCGTCACATCAGTGGAAATATCAAATCATCAGATTTTCCACTATCTCTTTGTATTAACTGCAAATACACAACACATTACTCAACCAAAGCTCAATGGATTGACTTCCTTGATATGACTTGCACAAATTTTTGTTCCAAATCATTAGAAACCAACATTCTCTATTGGATTCACATCAAATCCAAACACACAGACTCACAAACCTTCTGTCTATAAATTAGCACTTTAGGATCTTCAATTCACATCACAACCATCTCTTCTCCTGTACATTTTAGCTATCATACTTCACCAAAAAGTCTCAATGACAAAATCAAACAACTCCTCCACATCCAAGCCACTAAAACGAACAGCCCGTACGAGTGTGAAACCTTGTTGTTTCATCAACATTCACAACTCATCCTCTGAAGAATCATCACCACTAAACATATCCTCACCCATTGCTAGTGAAAACTTTCTTACTTTATCCACTCCAACTCCCTCACATGTAGTCATAAAAATACCACCTCCTACCATTACTCCTGTAGCAACCACACCGCCACCCGCTCCCGCTCCCGCTCCATCACAGTCTGAGAAGTCTGCCTCATCACCATCTTCACCAAAACTCCAACCCATGGAACTATTTAGGACACCACCAACATCTCCACAACCATATCTTGAAGAGTTAGAAGATCTTCCACCTACATCCACCAATCCTCCACCAATAAGTCTTGAAAACTTAGAACCTATGCTATTTCATCCTCTCCATCCGGAGATTCATGGTCCTCTATACCGTGAAGCACCACAACCTCGTCCACAAATACCACCACTATCACCAACTTCAACACTCATTGCCATTGATGAAGCAATGTGGAGCAACATTCCTCAAACACAAGAGGAGATAAGTGCGGAGTTAACACAACTCTATACTCTCTCGGGTATGGTTGACCATCGCCTTCATGAAGCAATGGACATTCAAAACATCCTTATGAACTCCCTCCAAACACCACAACAACAACAACCAACCACCATCACCACCACCACCACCACAAAACTTGGAGCCTAGTCTTCCTCCCGGCTTCTCAAGTCATGATTGCGCACATTGTGAGAGAACGGCTCACTTGGCCCAAAGGACCAACATCTTGGTCCATGAGCTTCAAAATGAGATGAGGTTCATCTTGAACCATGTTCTTGAACGTTTAAACGCAATCTCTCATCCTCCTCAATAGGAGCTTTCTAGACTAGTTGTTAGGACCTTTTAAATTGTTGCTTTAGGACTTTTTATTTTCTTTCTAGGATGTCTTTTTATTGTACTTGTAACATCATTTCATCATTGTGACTTTTGTCACAAAATTTTCATTATCTATGAATGTGATGTTTTATGCTTATGAGTGATCAACATATTGCATATTATCATTATCATTGTGAACTAACATCATTATCTAACCTATATTATATCTTGATTATGATTGCTTTAGGAAATAATAATGATCAGACACTTAGTTTTGACTTTTAAAAGCCAAAACATATTAAAAGGCTTGTTTGGAAGAATACTTCACAAGCATTCTACTTCTTCATTGAAGTCATTCATTACTAACACTTCATTTGCAGCATATCATACCCTTCATAGTATACGTTGGTACTCGAGAAGTGAGGAGTATACATCAAGGGGGAGCATCTCATAAGCATTTCATATACTAACCGTTTGTTTTCTAGATTCATGCATCATTTCCTTGATTACTCCATCTAGGGGGAGTATAACACAAGGGGGAGCTTTAAAAGTTCTCAAAATCGCATTCCGCTACGCTACTCTTTTTGTTTCGACAAAAAGGGGGAGAAAGGACTAAGTTTGCATTAACTGTGATTCATCACAGTACATACATTTTTTTTACAAAACTTTTCTTTAATAAACAAACTTAATATATATTTTTAAGAACTCATGCTATATTTATTCTCTTGCTCAAAAATATATCTTATGTTTTGTCATCAACAAAAAGGGGGAGATTGTTAATACAAATAGCGTCTCAAAAACGTTATTTATATTCTTTGATCTTTCATTAGTTTTGTTAATGACAAATAAAAGGAATATCTTTTAGCAAATAATAAATACTAGCTTAAGTCTCTTAAGTACACATTTTACACTTCACATATTAACCAAGAATTACAAGTTTGCTTATTTAGTAACTTGTTTCCTTAAAAGGAAACTTTAATTCTAAAACCATTCCATGACATCATTGCATGCATCACATACAATATCTTTGATATATCTTGGTTAGATTTGCAAGATACATAGTTGACATTTGAGGATCTTGGATGATTTGGTAAGATACAACTAAGATATGGTAAGAGACAACTAAACCTTAGCTGTCACATCCCACGGATCCAAATCCAATGAAGGACGGATCCCTTGTGAGGGATCCGTGAGCTGAAGATCAGCTTGCCTATAAATAGGAAGCTGATCATTTGGCTCTCTCATCACTCATATAGCTTTAACACACATATTCATTCAGTACATATCTTACTAACATCATTCATAGTTGCATTTCACTTTGATCTTTCATTTTGTAGAAAAGAGATCAAGCATTCAAGGATCTACAGAACCGTAATCCTTTAGTTGCATTACTGTGTGATATTGTAGTTTGTTTCACACATCATATCTATCATTTGTAATCAGTGAGTGTGGTTAGTGCTTTAGTCCTTAAAGCACAAAGAGTGTAGGGAGTGGTTGTACCCGTGTAAAGAACTCGACATCTAGCTTAGTGTCGGTAAAGTAATTAGGCGACGTCAGGTTGGTTCTACCTTGTGAAAGAACCCGGTGTTTAGCTTAGTACCGGAAAAGGAAGTAAGCGACGTGTAAAGGTTTTCTCCGCCTAGAAAAGGAGTTTGTTTCTTAGTGAAAGATAAACTCTCGAGTAGGAAACTCGGGGAGTGGAGTAGGGCAAGGAAGAGAGTCCTTGTAGCCGAACCACTATAAACAACAGTGTCGTGTGGTTTGATCTTTCCTCTCTTTATCTTTTGTTTATATTGTGTGATTATTTATTTGTGATTGTTTCCTTTGAAATTAACATATAGTAACAAAGCAAATAAAACTTGAAAAACGGTAAAAACTATTCAACCCCCTTCTAGTTTTCCACAAATACGTTCCACTCTTAGTGATCGACACTCTACTTACCATTATATTCATACTGACCGGGTACACTGCTCGTTAAGTGTGTATGTTATTGATAAGTCGGCTAAATATAAATTTAAAACTTGAGTAGCCATTAATACTGCTAAACCGCAACGACACATCACGCACCATCAAGTTTTTGGCGCCGTTGCCGGGGAGTGAATTGTTATTATCTGTTAATTTGATTAGTATTTTAATTAGGTTTTCTTTTTAGTTTTTTTAGATTCTAACCACTAACCCTGTTATATATTATATAGATTGCATTCATTGTATAATTTGTATATTTTCTGTTTTTGTGTGTCTTTGTTTCCTGTAATTTTTGTTTCTTTTTGGTTGTTTTTATTTTTGTTTTTCTTTTTTTTTTATTATTATTTTATTTATTTTCTCTGCATTCTGCTATCGTCGTATTGTGCTGATACAAACGATACGGCGCATCTGTTTTCACAGATACGGCGTATTGCGTTTAATTTTTATAAAATACAACGCGTTTAATAAATTCGAGTACGACGCATCTTTCCCCAAGATACGGCGTATTCTGTTTTTAATAAGAAATTTTTCTAAACCCTAACGCCATACGACGCATCTGTTTTCACAGATACGGCGTATTTTCTATTTAAATTAAAAACAGTTTTTCGAATTTTTAAACAGATACGACGCATCGATCTTTATCGATGCGGCGCATCTACTAAATCAAAAATCTTGTATTTTGAAACGTAACGAAAATACGGCGCATTAACTTTTATTAATACGACGCATTTAATTTTAGTAAATATTATCGATTTTTGATAATTTAAACTGGATACGGCGCATTCTTATTCATAAGCGGCGTATCTGTTTTCTGAATAAAAGTCTGATTAAATATTAACGTAATAAGATACGGCGTATCCAACTTTCTGGATACGGCGCATCGTTCGCAGATATCAGCCATTTTTATTCTTTATATTCGTTTCTACATTCATTAATTTCTCTTCTAGCAAACAGATCCTACTGATGATTTTGCCTATGATGACAGGTTTTGCTATGGAAGATATGTCAATGAACGGATATCTTGCTAAGGCACCTATGAATGATAAGCACTATGAAAAGTCCCGCACCAAAAAGCCGTTGATTCTGGAAAGTGATGACAAGTGTGATAACTATGAAGTTAGCTTGAGCAAGTTCCCAGCATTAAGCATTACTAAAAGCTCATAATTGGAAAAGGAACTCTTGCTTTCGGATTCATTCGAAAATTTCGATGCTATTACTAGCAACTTACCTACGATCGATGCTTTACTCAAATCCGTATCTCAAACCAACATGCCCGTCTACTCAGTGGAAGTTTATGAAGATGTCAACTTCAATGTATTCACGATCGATGCCGATTTATTTTCTTGGGAAACCCCTCTTGAAGCTACTTATATGGAATTCAAACGCTTATGCAACATTGAAGATGGGATATTCTCTTATGATTTATTAATGAGCTACACTAAAGATGAATTGTTACTCTTATGGCCTATCATTGAATCTAAAGGATTAACTTGGACGACTATCGAAGAAAAATATGGGAAATTCCAAATTGAATACATGAACTCAGCAAATGCAGTCAACAAATCGAGCAACAAACGCTATGGTAGAGGAAATATCCAACCTATACAAATTTCTCATATGCCTTATTCCGAACAGTATTGGGGACTTGATAAAAGCAACCTGGATGATGAAAGAATTTATGCTGAATCGGAGATACTGTTTCATAAAAAGTTGGTAAGGTTGATGGATATCTCTTTAGAAGAATGGCATGAACTTAAATACGGTGATCCCAAATTTGCTCCTACGAATGAAGTCAAACGGATTGTGACCTCATGGTTGACACGAAGTTTTAAAGAACAATTTAATGAGTTTATGGAGATAAGGAGGAAAATGATTGGTAATACTAGCTTTGACGTTAACTACGATCCTAATAATGCTGATTTTTCAGATTAGTTAGCTAGTAAGTTCAATAACCATAAGACCATGGACCGAGCTACTAAAGATGTGTTATGGGTATATTGGATGAGAGGGGAAGATGAGGAAGTAGAAAGCAACAATGGATCATCACATGACGATTCAACGATCGAGGAAGGCATTGAAGAATTGTTCAGCATAGACATTGATGTGTTCAATTATGAGACACCCTTGTGCAAACAATTCAATGAATTTAATTACCTCCTTCAAATCGACGCTGATGTGCTAACTGGAGATCTACCAGGATTCAAAACTTATGATGAGTTCAAAAACACCTGGTACTACGAATGGAATGACCAAATACCATGGGTGTGGGATAAACCATGGGAATTTGGGCATATTAATCACACTTGTAAACCTTTCCGTTTCAAGGATGGAAGTAGTGAATGGCCAACTTGTGATTGGAAGAATGATGGAACCTTCAATGGGGGAAGTATAATTGGAATGAAACGAGTTGGAAACGATGTATACTTTGAAGACTATGATTGGTATGAAAAAGTTGAAGACTCCCCACGTAGAGCAGAGGCTTTGCAAGAAAAAGGTAGAATCGAATACTTAAAAGAACTAAAGGGAGCATCGAATACTACTTTCTGGGAATGGGTGCATAGAAGATGTGATGATTACACAAGGCTTAATCGACGCTTACAATGGGAATTGAAAAGAAAGTGGGACGAGATTCAAGATTATTATCAGTCCATTAACTTTGCTGATTATTATCCCTATGATAATAACGATGAGTCATTAATTGATGAACTTGATGACTATTTGAATAAGGATCCTTATTTCAAGTTTGTTGATAAAGACGAAGAAGAATTCATCGAGAGAAAATGTCAACTACTTGGGATAACTTATAATAACCCACCCGTGATAATTTCTGAAAAAATTAAAGTCATCAAATACTCTTTGGGACCATATGAGGAATATGTTGCGACAAAGACCAAAAAATATATTAGATTAAGTCGAACGGAAGAAAATGTTGCGGAGCTATATGGTAACATCTTTCGGATGAAAGAAGAAGGATGGCACGTATCGAGAACGAAATAAGGAGCTGAACGTGAGTCTAACTTGAAGACTCTGGAATAAAGACAAGTGCTGACCGGGAGACAACCCAGAAGAAAATTTTTTACTTTTCTGTTATGTGTCGAGTCTGTCAGACCTGCAGAAGATGCGGCGCATCTCCATCATAAGATGCGACGCATCACTTGCAATGGTCATATCTTATTTTATTTTCTGCATTTTTATTTTTGACTTTAAAACTTTCTGTCAGTATATTTAATGCGGCGCATCCCTGGTTAAGGATGCGACGCATCTTTTATTCTGATTCGTACTTATTCCAGGCTCGATACGGCGTATCTTCTTCCATAAGATACGGCGTATCGACTAACATGATGATTTACAATTAAAATTTTTTTTTTTAGGTTTTATTTTTACTAACTACTAATGTATTATGCAAGTTTGAACCTTCTTAACTCAGGTGTGTTAAAGTCTAAATGGTATTATAGATTCCTGCATTTCTGTGGATACATCATCTATGAAGCTTAAACGTTCTAATCCACAAGAAAGTTGATTTTTGCTCTTATACGAATAATGGAGGATCATACCAAGCAAATCTCAGGGGAGTTTTTCTGTTCTAATTCTTTTATTTTCCAGTTTTTAACCTTTGACACAAACAACGAGGACGTTGTTTAACTTAAGTGGGGGGATTGGAGAATTAGAACACTTACTTGTCCTAAACTTTTTCAAAATATGCTTAAAATGCGCTTAATATATCAAAATTAAAAATTTTTAGCATGTTTTTGTTTAAAGTCTAAATTACATAACCGCACACATAACTCTATTCTTTCAAAAATATTAAAACTTTAGTGTGCTGGTGACTTGTAAACTTTAGAACTTGGCTTGTATACTATTCGAGACCACCATAATAAGTATTATCTATATAATTGGAGTGACTTGTCTAAATTGGTAAATTTCTAGGATTACACCCAAATAGCCTTTATATGTTATGTGATATTAACTAACTACACTGGTTAGTTAACCCCCGTATAAACCCTTTGTTACTCTCACTTTTAGAGTAAGATACCCCTAGAAAAACCCTCAGAGCCATTCCTTTCGTTTCTTACACCTTTGTTATAATGTTTCGTTACACCCTTACACCTTAGCCTACCCTGTAGATTAAAATCGGTGGTTAATTGCTTTAGGCAAAGTGTGTTTCCTTACATTACCTGTGTTCGCGTGCGTAATTCATTATCTTTGGTCAGTTTTGGAAATTGCACAATGCAATTGGTATGAAAGTAAATATTGTATAACTTTTAGTTTATTTTTCGTGTGTTTGCTACTTTCACTATTACAGTTATTTCTGAAAGTATGAAGAGTATGGAAAAATTATCCGGAAAAATAGTGATAGAAAAGTTGTGAAATTTTACACATATATGTTGATGTCATAAAAAAAAAATAGAAAAGAAAAAAAAAAGAGGAAAAGTTGGAAGTTTGTTTTAACCAACTTATGTAAAGTTTTGTATTAAGTGGGAGATATCACCACTATTTGTTGTATTATATTTATGGATTGAATGGGAGTTGGCCGTTATGGGAACGCCAACTAAGGTTATTCTTTGATTGAGATCTTGTTGAGTATAATTCGTGTCTACCTAAAGCGTGTGTTTCAAGTGTTAAAGCGTGAGTTATTCAATGATATGAGTCTTATTCATGGGATGGTTGGGAAAGTGATTAACCACACTTAGGATTTTAATTTATTTGTTTTGTTTATTTTTCATTTTACACCAATTTTTATCCCAAATATTATCCATACCCTATATCATTCTTCATCCAAACCTTTGATTTATTGAGATTAGGGATTTGAGCAATCTTAAGTATCGTAGTCATGGATTCGGCTATGTATTTATGATTTTGTCGCCCTTTTTGATATATAATATTGGTGAAGATTACTTGGTCCTATCTTTAGCCTATTCGAGTTAAGGATTTGAGCAATTGCAAGTATCGTGGTCGTGGATTCGATCATGTATTTGTGATTTTGTCGCCTTTTCTGGAATTTGAGATCGATAGAGATTAAAAAGAATGATCAACCCTTAACCAACAAACCCTTTTTACCGCTTTAGACTTGTTATTCCTTGGCTTTAGTGGGGGAGATGCGTATACTTGCCAAGCCTATGATAGAATATTCGTCACGACTAAGCAACTAAACGATTTAGAATTGTTTTACATTAAAAATTATTTTGGTTTCTACTTCGTTAAGTGTTTGGTTGTGTGATTATGAAAAAACGAATACGTGCTTAAATATAAAAATAAATCCTAATATCTCTTAGGATACATTTTCATACGATTAATTCTAAGGTTTACTTGGGGACAAGTAAAGTTCAAGTGGGGGGATATTTGATGAACTCAAATAAGTACATTTTATTAGCATCATTTATCCTGTTTATTTGACTTGTTTTATTATATTATCTATAAGAATCGATACGTTAATGTTTACTTTAGTAATTCTCAGGTAAAAACAAGCATTATGTGAAACTTGGCGATTTTGGACTAATTATGGAGCAAAACAAGCAAGATGTCAAAAGCCTACTGAAATCCAGAAGATCAAGCTCGTTCTACTCCAGATACGCCGCATTATACTTCTAACATACGGCGTATCACTATCAAGATTTCACAAGTTACGATCCAAGTACATGCGCCGCATACAAAGACCAAGATACGCCGCATCTGAAGACGGTGTACGAATATTCCTGAATATATTAATCTTGGACCCCACGCGAAGTTAAGTCAATGCGCCGCATCTATTCATTCTATGCGCCGCATCGATCCCTCTGACAGAAACTATAAATACCCCAAGGCCAGACGAATTTTGAGACACTAAGCTTTCGAAGACCGAAGACCACATAACCCTAGAGCCGAATTCAGACGACCAAGCAGCACAAGACACACCTCAAACGAAGATACAAGAGCTGTAAGAAGGTCCTGCATGTATTCAATTCATTAAGTAGTTTTGTTTTATTGTATTAGTACACTTTAATTCATCAGGATTGATGGGCTTGTGTCATGTGACTACAGAAAATCATGCACTCCCCTTAATATTGCTTTCCCATTAATTAAAGTTTATATGTTGATGTCTTTGGTGACTTTAATCAGTGCATTGATAACCTCTGTGTCTAGTTGAGCATTGCTTGGGTCGCCATGCCCCTTCCTCGCCTATTTGTTTTAACGTCTCTTAAATAAATAGGATAGACATAAGTAATCATTAAGGGTTTACTCGCCGATAAGATTGGAGCCAACGAGAAAGGTTTAATTATATACACTTCATATAAAACTAGCAATAAAACAAGTGACAAGCTACTTAATTATCAGGACAGGTCTTCTTATTGTCTCAAGTATCTATCTGTGTACGTGTGTGCTTATCGCTGATTCGTGCTCATTAGTTTAGTTTAATATTTAATTATAACCAAACCGTGCCAGTCTCTCAGGCTAAACCCCCTTGCGTTAGATTAGGTTGTATAGCTAACTTAGGATATTAAAATACTGATTAGAATAACTAGATAATACGTTCCACTCTTAGTGATCGACACTCTACTTACCATTATATTCATACTGACCGGGTACACTGCTCGTTAAGTGTGTGTGTTATTGATAAGTCGGCTAAATATAAATTTAAAACTTGAGTAGGCATTAATACTGCTAAACCGCAATGACATATCACGCACCATCAGTGCTCTCCCCCAAACTGACAAGCTTTCTGATGAATGCCCTAAATCTGAAGAAGTCTTTTGATAATTAAATGCATTCCGTCTTTAGTCTTCTAACACGCAGCGGAAAATGTATAACAGACTGTAGACTCGTCCTTCTTCAAGATTGTCCATTTGGGGGAACAGAGTATTAACATCTTCATCTCACCAAATGCATCCCAGTTATCTTCATTTCTCTCCCCTGCTGGTTACGATTTATCGGAATCAGCATAATGATGTGTACGTGAAGTATTAACTGGAAGCACTTTATCATTAAACATATAGCCCGTGAGAAGATGTCGATAGACCCAATCTACTAATAATACCATTTAAAATGTCTAACTCTTTATCAACCCCCTGTATCAAAAACAACGGCTGTTTATAGTGACTACTGATGGAGAAAACCTACTATGACGAACTTGAGATTGAAGTAAAATAACCCAAACTTGTGACTTAAACTTGCACTATTGTCTGACTAAGAACCTATACTGAGCATTACAACGTAACTCCTTAAAGCATAGGTCATTTCATATACCCATCCAACCATCCTTAACTGTATATGAACTCATCTTGAATTATCCATAGCTTTTTGTGACACTTGAGCACTACAACGTAACTCCTTTAAAGTGATAGCTATACTCTGTGAGTACAACAACGTAACTCCTTACATAAGGTATAACTAGACAACTCAAGTCTTAATCATTCTATGCTTTGTGAGCAACCTCAGCTCGAACAAGGATCTCGAAGAATCATGCATCCAACCAACCCCGATATCTTCAAGATACTAAGTACACATACCCGTGATATTCCACTTCAACTTCAAATAAGTAATAATGAATCATCCTTGTAGTCACAGTTGATAACATTCAAAATTTAGCCATTGTCATTTGATTGTGAATCTTGATCAGGATCTTTTAAGCTATACGTGGTTATTTTGAGGATGTAGACCAATAATATTATCTGTGATTTTGGTGTGGTGAATGAGTCCTTTGTAGCTCAGTTCCAAAGTCGAAGAATCCACAAATCCAAAGTCGAAGAATCCAAAGTCGAAGGTTCTGAATAAACTCGGAGGATTTTACACTAGGTAACTTCAGAAACTCGGTAACTGGAGAAACTAGGTAACTTGAGAAACTAGGTAACTTCAGAAACTCGGTGACTGGAGAAACTAGGTAACTTGAGAAACTAGGTAACTTCAGAAACTTGGTAACTGGAGAAACTAGGTAACTTGAGAAACTAGATAACTTCAGAAACTAGATAACTTCAGAAACTAGAAAGTTTTCTCAAATTTTCCAAACTCGGAAAAGTGGAGACACTCGGTAAAATTCAACCAAACTCGGAAGAATTCTAGAAACTCGGTAGCAAGCAGAAACTCGGTAAAGCAGAAACTCGGCAACAGAAACTCGATAACAGAAACTCGGTAACAGAAACTCGGTAACTGAAACTCGGTAACATCACCACAAACTTGGAAACTTTCGGATGAACAGTAACCGAGACACCAAATATCACTTTTTTCACCTTAAAAGCCCACGATTCGCCCCTGGTTAGCTCTGATGCCAATTGTAATGACCAAGATACAGGTTCAGGAGGTCGGGGATGCTCAAAATAAAGGTTAAACATGGTATATTAGATTAAAGAATGGGGAAGGTGTGTGTGTTTTCTAGAGAGAGAAAGAAGAGAAAACACACACCTCAAGGTTACAATGAGACATCCAACGCTCCTAGTTGTGACTAGGAGGGGTATTTATACTACTTAACACTCTAAACTTTGCCCTATAGACATGACTAGTCCCTGTGTTTAAATAAATAACTAAACTAGTGCAATTCCCGATTATGACATTACTTTTAAGGCTAACAATATATCATAACCAAACCTTGCTCATAATCTAGTTCAAACCTTGTGCATATCCAATGTTATAACTACACATCTCTAGAGCACACACAAGATCTATTAAAGTTGGTAACTTTACTTAGATTCTTGTTCCAAATAACTTTCTTAAGAACGTTCTCAATTTAACATATTCCATTATCACACACAAACACATCTCTTGGTCTTAGATAATCAAATCACTTGCATAACACATACTTAAACTCAACATAAAAGATGTCATTAGATCATTCAACCTTAGATTCCAAACACAAGGTTAAAGTCTGTTGACACATATTTGTCAAATTCTCGTGTATAATATGACATCTTCATCACCTTAGTTTTAATAGATATAGTTGAGTCTTATTAAGTCATGTATTGGTGAATTATTATCTTTTCTACTTCAATAGACAAAAATAGGAATTCATATCTTTCAGACATGAGAATGACTACTTGAGAACCTATTGCACTAGAAACTCAATTTAACCTAACTGTTAAATTGCTTCCTGGAGAGAAGTTGGGTATGTGGAATCACCCATAAAAATGGTCGTGTTTAGCCTGAATTGAGCACCGCTAGTGATAGTCTCATATTCATTCTCCAACTTGAAAATTTTGTATACCTATACTTATCTAAAGTAAGTATTAAAAGATTATATTTTGTCTTAGAAATATTAATCAAACAAGTAGTAGATGTGACTCTTTTAAGAATCACTTGCATTACATATACATGTGTTGATTACATGTTATTTGATATGATTAAGTGTCTTGACATTATCATGATAACTATTTGATTGATAGTCAAATGAGTAAACCTTGGAAAGGTTTTGTCTGCATGCCTATATGCTTCATGTTAACATGATTTGCATGATACTTGTTATATGATATTTCACAAGATTAACATGGTTCTTGTTAACTCACGATATGACATTTTTAATATATGGTGTTAGATAGCTCTTGTCTTTAGTTGACATTCATTGAGTTTTTTCGTAGGATAGTCTAAATGATGCATGCTTCCAAAATATTAAAATTGTTTGCATGAATCTGTCGTCTCATTTCGTTTGTGACTTTGTCACACTATTTGTTTGCCACGTGTGCACTTATAATTTGTCAAAGTGTTTTTGGTATGATAAACATTTAGAAATCATTTTATTCTACAAATTAATCACATAGATCATTGTGTTAATTAATGAGTAAAAATGCTTAAGTAACTAAGCCTGACATCAAAACAATTTCACAATGAAGTATCTCAAACAATGTCATGCTCTCGTGTAATATGATTATTTGTCTTAATGCTATGTGGTAATTTTTGTCTAGTAGTCGATTATTTGTTTATATAAGATGTTATCTTATGATATTTACATCTTTTGTCATTAAGACTTTTGTCTTGTAGGTTGATAACAAATTATTTGTTATTTCACTTTGTTATGACTATTTTTGCATAATTGTAATCCCTTTATTGCTACATAGATTAGTAATATGTTTATGGGATTCTTTCACTTGCATATAGTGTTTAAAGCTAATAGGATTAAGTTTTAGAGGTTTGAAATTTGTGTTTGCGTATCTTTCAATATACCTCTCTCCAAATCGTATTGTTGCTTCCGCTTTCCTAACAACATCTCCATCATCTTTTAGTTAAAACAATACACCTCCCGTAAGGAAAACCACATGCCTCATCATGCGATCATCTCGCATTGATAGAGAAGAGCTACGTGACTTCAAGGATGAAGTTATTTGTATGCTAACCAACATCAGCAAAAACATTGCTAAGCTCATCGTTTTCATTAACCCGCGTCGTCATTTCTTTATTTGATACATTACACATTATGTTAGATGTCCACCGATTAAGGGGGAGAGGAATTCATTCACATAATTGTCTTTTTGTATTTAAGAACAATTACTCATAGGTTCACACCATTCAATTATAATCAGCTCACTAAATCACAAGTGTTTCAACATCACAGTGTTGTAACCAATACCTCGTCAAGTGAAAAACACATCATGTGTTTGACAAACCTCTTAAACGAGAAGCATTAAGTCTCCTTAGACTTTGACTAGGATTAGTGAAACCAAATCAGTAGTTAGTAAATAGACCTTAGCTTGAACCTTCGTTTGATCAAAAAAGGACAAAAGATGACCAAATCAATTCTGGTCCCACGGTACCCTTCGATAAGAAGGACGATGTAACACCCCGTGCCCGCTTAGACCAAGAACTAAAACTACCACCATAGACTTAGCGTCACATAACAATAACACTTAGCACTTAACACTTATCCAATAAGTGTTAAAACATTTATAATCATAATCAAATCATGTGGTCTATGGCTCATATATCACATTGGACAATCAATCTATGTCTAAGCATCAACATTCTAACTAACCGCAAGCACTAGCCTACCTTATAACTAAGGCACCATAACAATTTAATTCACTATTAGCCCATCTCTAATACCGCTTAGCATTCCTACTCGCATTTCATCACCATAACTCTATCATACATTCACATAATCTCAATATAATCACCGGCACCAACCAAGGTGCTCAGCCAACTAATCATTTAAGCATTTCAAGTCCTCCACGGACTTATATCTCATATACATCAATCACTTATCATCATAAAGCTCATCTAACATAAGGCATAATCCACCTCATACTTAACAACTACTTCCCGCATCTCTAGTACTTACGTTAAACGCTTCTACGAGTGGTTTAAGACTAGGCAACCTATAGTGGAAACCTAATTCACTTAAACCGAAGCTCTGATACCAAATTGTAACACCCCGTGCCCGCTTAGACCAAGAACTAAAACTTTTTGCGCGGAAACACTTGACTTTTACGGACATCCTGTTACTCTTTTGACTATTTATAAAAATCCATAAACATTCAGACCTTGAGACTATTTTTAAATGAAACTAGACTCAATTACCTTCAAAACGACGGGTGGCACGACCCATAACGACTTACGGTTTAAAAGATATGATTTTTCAAAGATTGCCGAAAACTGCCGAAATTCACCCCTCCGATCGGATGGCCTTCCATCCGATTCAGATGGGCTGAAACCGATCGGTAATAACCTCCAACCGATCGGTTGGAGGCTACTGACCTCCCGGAACCACTTCCAAGTTTCGTACTTGAAAACCCGACCTCCCGAACTCGATATTTCACCAAACCTTCCAGATTTACTTATTTCATTCATAAGTTCATTTCCATACAAAAACATTCATCGTTTGACCCTCGGAATAGTACTTTACAAGGTGACGGGTTTTGCACCAAAACCCGTTTTGACCCATTTACACTACAAACCATCTTTACCAATTCATTTACCCACCAAACTTGGTCAATATCATTACTTTAACATATTAAACATGTTTCATAAATACATGACCCGTTCACAACCCAAAATGGGTATATTTACACTTAATCTAAACGCCCCTTTAACTTTGACTATAAACACTTAAAGCATACTTTGACACAATGACCTTGACATACATTTTGCCACTTGGCTACATTTTACAAAACATAAAAAGACCAACGGGGGTACAAACATGACACTTGAGCTCGGTATTCTATACTAAGCTCCTAAATGCATACTACCTTCTATCCTTCCATACCAATCCTTAATCCATATCCAAGCCATAGCTTCATCTCATCATGAGCACCTACAAAACATTGGGTAACTATAACGTAAGCGATAACGCTTAGTAAGTAACTAGATTAACATATGAATAACACGATAATCCACATATATGCAACACGAATACTTCAATCATTAAACACATAAACATCACAACATACCTTAGCCATTCACTACTCATAACCTATCACTTGAGTTGGCTAACTAGGCAAATCACCTATCAAGGCCACACTCACTAATTCAAGGCTAGGCCATCCCGAAGGATACCAAAACTAGAACATCGAGTCAATACTCATAATCACATAATATGTAAACAACCATATTAACACATATCAATCAAGTTACTTACCTTAGCTTCCAAAGCTAAGTTTAACAAGAACAATAGCATCATCTTCATCATTATCACCATCCTCCATCATCATCATCCTTTATCATTAAGTCAAAACCTATTAAAACACAAAATCATGAATCAAGGGTTTATATAACCCATCTAAACTTACCCATCTCCCTTTCTATATCATCATATGATCATACTTTGATAATATGATGATTACCCACTTTAATCATAAACCTTAACTTCATTAACATCAAGATAGGGAAATACTTACTTGAGGAAGATCATTGCTAGAACTTAACCCTTGCTTTGGAACCCTAAACTCTTCATGGATTAGTCATCCAAGAACCATTGTTTTCCCTCCCTTTTGTTCTAAACCGACTTTCACAGACTCTCTTGAAAGAATGAGAAGTCTGTAGAATTATCTAGGGAATTTAGTTATAACTAGTCATTAGTTTGGCCAAATGACACTTATGGTCCTTCAAGTCCCTTTTCTTCTATTTTGGCCACATTAACTTTATAACTTACTTAACATTTAACAACTTTAGTCCCTTAAGTCTTATTTCCTTTCTAGTTGTGCCACATAATATTTCCCATAACCTTATAACACATTCTTTGACCACAAGGTTGACTATTGGGTTTGACCTCCACGCAACATTCGTTGACTGGCCAATCACGTAAAGTCCTTAATCCATTTTCATCTAGGGTGGGGTCCAAGTACCCGGGAAACGGGTCTAACAGACGGAACCAAAGATTTGGTTCCGCCCAATCCTCGGGTACCTGAGTCAGTTTTTAGTCACTTACAACAGACAACCCTCTCACAACCAACGAGTCTAGGATTTTCACCTTAATCTCACAACTTCATTATTTAAGAACACCATCATATGATGAACTCAAATAAGTACATTTTATCATTATCATTTATCCTATTTATTTGACTTGTTTCATTATATTATATATGAGAATTGATACGTTAATGTTTACTTTTGTAATTCTCAGGTCAAAACAAGTATTATGTGAAACTTGGCGATTTTGGACTAATTATGGAGCAAAACAAGCAAGATGTTAAGAGTCTACTGAAATGTACAAGATCAAGATCATTCTGCTCCAGATACGCCGCAACATACTTATTACATACGGCGCATCACTATCAAGATTTCACAAGTAACAATCCAAGACGGCAAAGGACATGCGCCGCATAGAGAAATGGAGTTACGCCGCATCTTAAGGCGGTGTACGAATATTCCTAAATATATTAATCTTGGACCCCACGCGAAGTTAAGTCAATGCGCCGCATCTACTTATCCTATGCGCCGCATCTAACCCTCAGACAGAAACTATAAATACCCCAAGACCAGACGAATTTAGAGAGTTTTTGTCAGACACGAAGCTTAACTCAGAAGAGAGACAGAAACCCTAAGCCGAATTCAGACGTATTAGCAGCACAAGACACACCCTAAACGAAGATACAAGAGCTGTAAGAAGGTCCTGCATGTATTCAATTCATTAAGTAGTTTTGTTTTATTGTATTAGTACACTTTAATTCATCAGGATTGATGGGTCGATTCCATGTGACTACGAAAAACCATAGGCACCCCTTAAAATTGCTTTCCCATTAATTAAAGTTTATATGTTGATGTCTTTGGTAACTTTTATTAGTGCATTGATAACCTCTGTGTCTAGCTGAGCATTGCTTGGGTCGCCATGCCCCTTCCTCGCCTATTTATTCTATCGTTTCTAGGATAGTGGGATAGACATACGTGATCATTAAGGGTTTACTCGCCGATAAGATTAGAGCCAACGAGAAAGGGTTAATTATATACACTTCATATAAAACTAGCAATAAAACAAGTGACAAGCTACTTAATTATCAGGATAGGTCTTCTTATTGTCTCAAGTATCTATTTGTGTACGTGTATGCTAATCGCTGATTCGTGCTCATTAGTTTAGTTTTATATTTAATCATAACCAAACCGTGCCAGTCTCTCAGGCTGAACCCCCTTGCGTTAGATTAGGTTGTACGGCTAACTTAAGATATTAAAATGCTGATTAGAATAACTAGATAATACGTTCCACTTTTAGTGATCGACACTCTACTTACCATTATATTCATACTGACCGGGTACACTGCTCGTTAAAGTGTGTGTTTTATTGATAAGTCGGCTAAATATAAATTTAAAACTTGAGTAGGCATTAATACTGCTAAACCACAACGACACACCGTGGATATTAAAGAATTAGAGCAATACACACACACATCAAACACCATCATAGGATCTCATCCTTTTCATTCTTGATACATATCAAGCATGTCATTGTCAGTGCAAATGATATATCAAAATCATCATTTTCAACACGTTGGTCTAACCAACACTCTCGCATCTTATGATGTCATTTTCATTCTCATATAGGTATCTAGTATTTCAAATTGTTGCATATGGAATTTTTATTCCTTAGTGATCATTGTCTTTACTTCATCTTAACTCCATTCAAGCATATATTATGGCACGTTACATCATCTCTGGTAGATGACAATGTCATAACCTCAACCGTCTTCAAATACTATTATAGCACTTGCTGTACATTAGAGTTTCTGAATTCATTGCATTTCATCACATCTTTCACTAATCATCAAACCCATGGATTAGTGAAAAACCTACTAGAAATCCAACACCAGCACCACTCACTTTAACTCCACTTCATATCCTCCTCATAGACATTATTTTGTAGGATTTTATCATATTCTTGTTATTGTAATTCTTATTAGAAGATTACACATGGTTTGCTAAATGATCATGGTTCTCTTTCTAGAGTTGCTTATGATTACATCATTGATATGTTGCATCATAAATATATCTTATTCTTTTGAGATAAAATATATTGTACTAATCCTTTCATTGTAGATTCATTGTATACGCTCGATCGTATATAGCATAGTCATCTAAGGATGAAGTTTGCTTGAAATATTTTCCTCATTTTATTGTAGGTTCATCTTGATACCCTAGAGCAAGGGGGAGCTTTCGTCAAGCATTTATATAATGCATCATATACACGCATTGTTGTATATCACATACTCGTCCAAGGACAAATATTGTTTCACACCAACCTTTATTTTGTAGGATTCTTCATCCTTGCATCATATACGTTGGTACCCTAGCAACAGGGAGTATTGATCAAAGGGGAGCTAATTATGCACTAACCTTTGTTTTTCTAGCTTTCTTATTTCTTGCATCATATACGTTGGTACCCTAGCAATGAGGAGTATTGATCAAGGGGGAGCATGCACGCATTCTTAATTATTCTCATTCTTCGACACACCTTTGTGTTTCGACAAAAAGGAGGAGATAGTCCAACATAGCTTACCCACGTGTATCGTTGGCTATATGCATTTTATTCATCATGTATTTTTCATATATATTCCTTTTATGTTGCACACCACTAACCTTGATGTAGGTTAAGAGTCTTAATTTGATCCATGGATCTGCTAACAACCTAGGGGACGCAACAACCATAGGAGATTGTAGTAGTATATTTAACTTCACTAGGGATGATGCAAGCTCGCCATTTCGGGGAGAAATGAAGTTAACTCCAAGGACACACCCTTTTTGTTTCGACAAAAGGGGGAGAAAGGTGTAAACGAAGAAGGTAATGTAAAAGGTAGTACAGACACAAGTAACTTTTTTACATTTTACTTTCTGTCACGTTTACATATTTTGTCATCATAAAAAAGGGGGAGATTGTTAGTGCAAGCAGTCTCGTTTGTTTTGATTGATGACAAACATGTAACTTGATGCATAACGTAAAATGTACAAGTTACTTGTAATATTATTTTGTCTCAACATACATTCAACACCTCTCGACTTCTCAAGTCCTCGTATGGTATAACACAGGTTCGTACATGTTTGTTATGTGGCATTATGATCAAACCCTTAACAAACCATTTAGAATGTTTAAAATACGGCTAGGTCATTAAGTATTTTAAAAGGCTAACCATTCTACTTAGAACCTCATTTCATATTCTGCATATACAAGTACTTTTACTTGTACATCATGTTTCCTAAGATTAATAGGATAAGTACACTTTAGGTGTCAAACTAACATGATACATATTGGTACATATATATTAGTTAGGCTAGTATATACATGTTACATACATATATACATTTACATTATTTACATTTTAAATCTTAAAATGTAAATATATACATGACATCATGGCATACATCATTTGGATAGCTTGGAAGATTTAGTATAATATTTTGGAAAGATCTTCAAGCAATGAGTTGGATTGTGTAAGATCTTGGTTAGATATGGAAAGATATTTGGAAGATTTTCTGTCAGGGACTCGCGCAACCAAATCCTATAAAGGACGGACCCTTGGATTTGGTTCCGCCAAATCCGCGGGTTGAAATTCCAGTTGGCTATAAATAGCAGCCCATGGTTTACCCATAAGTATATAACTTTAACACACATTCTCTCTACCTTCTTGCATACACTTAGATCAATAGATAACCATGTAGTAACACACATTAATCACCCTTTCCATAATGATCACAATGTTACTAACTTTCATTATGTTGTAAGCATACACTTGTAATGATCCTGTGAAGCAAGCTCAGAGATCGTGAGTCATCTTCCATCACAAGCTTAATATACTTCCTGATCCACCAAGAAGGATAGAAGATCTTGAAGTCATTATCCACCATAGCATACCAACATATGAAGATTCAAGGGCACTTGACATCCTCAATGTTTAAAGACTTCTTATTCAAGAAGTTCATGTAGATTCCATATGCATATATGAAGATCCATTACAACAAGTTTAGGGAACTTGTGATCTTCATCCATTGAAGGCTTCCGATCAATGGAAGTTCATATAGATTAGGCATTTATATCCAGTGGACATTTATGTCATGGATCATTGTTGTAACCATCATTGCATCACAATCTATTCATACTAGATTAGGTGGTTTATGTGTTTGTGCCATAAAACACAAGGTTTCTATGTTGGGCCATAAAACATAGCGGGAGTGGTTGTACCCTTGTAAAAGAACTCGACATCTAGCTTAGTATCAGAAAAAGTATAAGCGACGATGGGAGTGGTTATACCCTTGTAAAAGAACTCGACATCTAGCTTAGTATCGGAAATTGTATAGGCGACATCAGGTTGGTTCTACCTCGAACTAGAACCCGGTATTTAGCTTTGTACCGGAAAAAGTGTAAGCGACGATTGTAAGGTTTTCTCCGCCGAGAAGAGAGCTTGTTGATCTAGTGAAGTAACTCTCGAGTTGGGTACTCGGGGAGTGGAGTAGGGCGGAGAGGAGCTCCGTGACCGAACCACTATAAATTATCGTGTTCGGTTTGCGCTTTCTTTTACTTATCTCTTTACTTTTATGTTTGCATTATATGATTGCTTGAGTTGTGATTAGTTGATAATACTTGTGTGAAAATTTGTTTAGTATATGTCACTCATAAACTATACTTAACATCTTTCATATTAGAACAAGCCAAATTGAAAATTTGATACAACAAGTTCTAAGTTTTTTTTAAAACAGAAACGTATTCACCCCTTCTATATTTTCACACAACAAGATAACGCGAAACCTCATATTGTTGATGCCGAGTTTCTCCAAGAAGTGTCTCGAGATGGCTTTGACATTCGACTTCGCTTTCAACCACCAAATAGTCCGGATTTAAATGTGCTAGACCTTGGTTTTTTCGTGCAATTCAATCACTTCAAGAGTTTTGAGAAATATTGATGAGTTAGTTTCCGCGGTTGAAAGATCTTTCGAGAGAATGTCATCACATGAACTTAATAACGTGTTTCTAACTTTACAAACGTGCATGAAAGAAATTATGGAGGTTCGTGGTAGCAACAATTATAAAACGTCACATATAGGTAAAGCTAAATTGGAACGTCAAGGAAATTTGCCACTACAAGTTGACTGTGATGCAAATTTGATAAAACCAAGTTGTTGCATATTAAGCTCAGTAGCAAAAAAGTTACGGGAAAACACTATGCATTGCATTTTGTAGTTCATGCATGAAGTCTTCTGGAAATACACTATGTAATGTCTTTTGTAATTCATGCGTGAAGTCTTTTGTAGTTCATGCATGAAGTCTTATGAAAATACAATATGTAGATCTATATTGATCTCAACTCTTGATGGGTATGAATGAAAATGGGGAGAGAGAAGGTATTTGATTATTATAATATTATATATTTGTTTATACTTCATCAGTCCCTTATTAATTGTCCAGATTACTATATTTGGTTGTCCCACATTAAATGTCCACTTCCAAAAATAGTAAGTAAAAATAAGCAAACTTTCAAATCTACCCTTCAATAAATGACACAATACTATGCTACTACAATACTATGCTACTGATTATTGAAAGAAAAACTATTGTACACTACAGTAATAAAGCACGTTGGCCTACACAAAATCCCACGCAATAATCAAAAAGTGAAAACACAAGTTGCTTTCATTTTTTATGCTACTGAGAAGCTTTTTTTTAAAAGATTTCATACATGAACTACAAAAGACTTCATGCATGAATATCACATGTGATTTGTAAAATTCAAATCACATGTAATTTTTCTGGGGGGAAATTTTGAAAAAAATAAAAATTTGTTGAAAGTATATAGAAGTGCATATCCATTTTCGCGTAACGATTAACGGTTTGCGAGATATTTAATTTTTTAAAAAAAATGTGAAAGTTTAATTTTTTTGTTCTGATAAAAAAATGAATAGCCGCTTCACTGGATCTACGACAAATATGAGATCTATATTCAACTTTTGCCTACCCATCAAATCAAAATCTGAATCCTAAAACCATCAACAAACTAAATAGGCCCTTAGATACCAAAGACACTTATTTAGAGGTTAATTGTTCATTTGGACATATTTGAGAATTTTAAGGGTGCGTTTGGTATCCTTTTATGGGAATGAGGGAATCATAGTGGTAATGATTTTAAGTGTTTAGTTAAGATAAGGGGCCCACATTATATGAGAATGAAATATGGATATTGTCCATACTCCATATGATTTCAAGAGAGGAGTTATGAATCTATCATAGGTGAGGGACTCATTTTATACCGAAACTGATATCGATTGTGATTCATGACATCATATCAAATGCACCCTAAAGTTTTGAAAGGATATTGATGTAATTAGAATATTTGTAAGGAATCTGATGCTTTTGGTAACCATATGAATTAAATTCTAGAAAAAAAAAATCGAAAAAGCAAAGGGTCAGTTTCGTAAAATCACCTCAACAAATAAACTAGATCATCATCGTCTTCTTCTTCAACCATCATAGAAATAAAAATGTCTAGAAATTATTTCGTAATTTTTAATTTGGGTTTTATTATTGTTGAGTTGAAAATATGATCAAAGAACAATCTATATTCTTAAACGAGGAATACGACCCCCCGCGTTGCAGGGGGGCTATTCGTTCTGGTGTAACGCGATCGGAACAGTTGTTGAAAATACGTAACACGATAGAGTCTTAGCAGTCTTAGATATCCATATAATTGCTAGCATAGCGAGGTTACAGATTTGTTCAAAAGGTCTATCATTACATTCTTATGGCATTTCTACTGCGCAATGCCTCCATACATATTTTCTAAAAAGGATACATTGCTGTGAAGCATACGTGTTCGCGCATGTATAAATCTAACTTGTAATTAGGTACAACCGGAGTCCCTGGTTCTTGGCAATGCCAATGTGGGGAATCTTCTTCAATATTCTGACTGCACGTTTTGCATCGATTTATGTACCACTCCTTGTTTTCTTCTATCGTCATTATGACGGCCTCGGTTGTGAACTTTTGCTGAGGCTGTATAGTATTTAAATAAGGTATGTAAATATGTTATTGAATTACCGGTAAATTTTCAGGTTTAATTTTAAGTATCTCAACTATCGACAATGATTGTTGGGGTGGTGATTCTTCAGCTCGCTGCAACGCACTTGCGATTAAAGGGGTAGACATCCCGGGACCAAGTAGTTCATTGTAGCTGTACAGAAACGGTTATATTTGTTAGTGGTTCAAAAAGTTTGTAGATATGTGTTCAGATTTTAGTTCAATAAACACTTACACCGCGCGGATTTCTTCAGCCTCTAGTACGTTTGGATTGAAATAGTAGTGCGTAGCGGGTGTTGCCGAAAGTTGTATAGAGCCTGTTGTTTACACGGTTTTAGATTGTTACTGAACCTGAGGTAGCTTTTTTATTTCTACTTTGAAGAAATGTGTTACCTTGGTATGTCTTGACGATACACGAATTAACTGCCAAAATAGTTGGTTCTTGGCGTTGCATCGCCACATGTTGTTCAAACGCTGTTGCCATTTCGTTCCAGAAACTGAGGGTGACGTTGTTACCGCTGTCAAACAATTTGTTGTTAGTCTTTTTGTATAACAAATGTAGATCTTTTGTTGTAAAATGTTTAAGATACCACTTACTTTAAGTTTTGAACTTCAACGTTTTTTCTGAGAATCCTGTTGGTGGTTGCACCACCAAACTCTGATGATACCTATATAGTCTGCAAATGTGGACAAAACGTAAGAGCGCATTTTTTTTTAAAAGTAGATGTTATGTAAGAGGCTGCACCTGTTAGAACGGAATCTCGCGCGTCCGCGAGATGGCCGAGTTCGTTGTATGTGATAAACTGAAAATAATGTTCTGGGAACGCTTCACCTTCTAACGGAACAGCTCTTGTGTATTTCCCGAATAACAGGGTAGTGTTGTTTTCCAGAGTACGTTGCCAGCTTTCAGTTCGCTTGGAGCCGAACCCTTGTATTCTGTATGCTGAGTTAACTTGCAGGGTACTCTCGAACTGCCTCATGTCTCTAACATCAACATTTGCCTGGATGGCTTTGCCCTGTAAGAAATAGCTGTCAATAACAACGAAATCTGTCATTCAGTTTCGAAGTATAATATCTGTGATTTGTAGTTACTTACCCGCCTGTCTAATAAAATGAAACACAAACCCGTTGGGTTTGGGTCTGGGACGTTTTTAGATATCCACCTTCGGTATACTTTAACATCTCTAGCAGAAATAGCAAGTGGTAACCATCAGTATGATAACGCATAAATCAATATTTAATTTTGCAATTATAAAAGTAGACAACCGCTATGTTTCTCCTGTTACTTGCAGACCTGTACCTTGTTTAAAATTATAAATCAAAGTTTCACTGGCTTTCTGTTTTTCCTAGTTTAGATGATTGGTACAAAGCAACAATTAGGATAATAGTAAACCTAATTACAAACATGCTACATTTTTCCTTTTTTTCAATTTTCTTCATATTGTCTCACTTGTTGCCTCTTGTCACGTTGACAGATTCAGGAGTCCTATTAATAACATTTGCTCCTATTTTTAAGCCACATGTTTGCTACATTTTCTATGGGGTTTAATGTCCAAAATAAGTGAACATCTACTTAAGTTATTAAACGTTTCCTAATTCATTCCGTTAACCTAAGATGGAGATTGGAGGGCCCCCTTATGAATACATAACTGCTAATGTTGTCAATAACTTATCTAATATAGGCTCCAACGCTGACCTTCTGTCATCCTTCTTATATATTCAAAACTGATTAGTTCTATACTTCATCATCAACATAAAAAAAAAAAACAAAACCTTAATTAGGCAAAGTGTTTCATTCAATTAGACGTAATATCAACAGTCACAAACATACCATAGACACCAAAAACCTTAAATTAACAAGCACTTTCAAAAAAAAAAAAAAAAAAAAGGAGGACTCAATAAATTCTCTTAAGGTAGTGGTACATACCATAAACAGCGAGACACCCTTCTTCAACCCTAATGCTATAATAGAGCAAAGACGTACATGATATTACCTACTTAGACTCTCGGTTCCTGTAAAAATATAAAAATAAAAAAAAGATAAAAAAATAACAGATTTAGGATTTCATTTTTCATAAAATAACATAACAATAAAGCTAACAAAATTTACTGCCATCTCAGAATAAACGGATGTAACTTTCTATTTCTTCTGCATAAAAAAACAACTAATTTATTAGTCTCTTCAAGTAAAGAAAACACTAAATTGAAATTTAAGTAAACATACCAGTGGCAGCTTCTCCATTACAGCAAGTCAGCAACCCCTTCATAAAATGTCCTGAAAGCCTCTTCCAAATTCCTACAGCCATAAACAAAAGGAAATCAAGCCCAATAACTTCCAATATTCGTCCTTGAACACAAAGAACATATACTAAACAAATTAATAATAATAGATTGTTGAAACCCACAATTAAAAGTAAAAGTGAAAACTGTCGATGGATTTCAAGCTGTTTCAATTCATTGGGGTTTTGATTGTTTAGGGGGATGAAAGAGAATTTGATTCAAGAAATTTCGATATCATTCTTGAAAACTTGAAGGCGGTGGATAAGACTGACCGACAACTGCATATCTATCTATTCTTGTGGCCTCCGTGATTGGGCTTCGAATGGGCTGTTGGGCTAACGTAAAGGCCCAAAGTTTAAATAATATTTTAATCGAAAAATCATATAATATTGCCACCGGCTTCACTTCATAGTATATAGATATAATTAATTCTTAGAATACATACCAAACTCTCGGTAAATCATCTTTTGTGTGCAAGTTGTTTCAAAAATCATATAATATTGCCACCGGGTCCAATCTTTATTCAACAAGATAACGCGGGACCTCATATTGTTGATGCCAAGTTTCTCCAAGAAGTGTCTCGAGATGGCTTTGACATTCGACTTCGCTTTCAACCACCAAATAGTCCGGATTTAAATGTGCTAGACCTTGGTTTTCTTGTGCAATTCAATCACTTCAAGAGTTTTGAGAAATATTGATGAATTAGTTTCCGCGGTTGAAAGATCTTTCGAGAGAATGTCATCACATGAACTTAATAACGTGTTTCTAACTTTACAAACTTGCATGAAAGAAATTATGGAGGTTCGTGGTAGCAACAATTATAAAACGTCACATATCGGTAAAGCTAAATTGGAACGTCAAGGAAATTTGCCACTACAAGTTGACTGTGATGCAAATTTGATAAACCAAGTTGTTGCGTATTTAGCTCAGTAGCAAAAAAGTTATGGAAAAACACTATGCATTGCATTTTGTAGTTCATGCATGAAGTCTTATAGAAATACACTATGTAATGTCTTTTGTAACTCATGCGTGAAGTCTTTTGTAGTTCATGCATGAAGTCTTATGAAAATACACTATGGAATGTCTTTTGTAATTCATACGTGAATGCTTTTGTAGTTCATACATGAAGTCTTATGAAAATATACTATCTAGATCTATATTGATCTCAACTCTTGATGGGTATGAATAAAAATGAGGAGAGAGAAGGTATTTGATTATTATAATATTATATATTAGTTTATACTCCCTCCATCCCTTATTAATTGTCCACATTACTATATTTGGTTGTCCCACATTAAATGTCCACTTCCAAAAATAGTAAGTAAAAATAAGCAAACTTCCAAATCTACCCTTCAATAAATGACACAATACTATGCTACTGATTATTGAAAGAAAAACTATTGTACACTACAGTAATAAAGCACATTGGCCTACACAGAATCCCACGCAATAATCAAAAAGCGAAAACACAGGTTGCTTTCATTTTTTATGCTACTGAGAAGTTTTTTTTTTTTTTTTTTTTTTTTTTTTTTTTTTTTTTTTTTTTTAAAAGATTTCATACATGAACTACAAAAGACTTCATGCATGAATATCACATATGAATTGTAAAAATCAAATCACATGTAATTTTTCTGGGTGAAAATTTTGAAAAAAAAAAATCGTTGAAAGTATATAGAAGTGCATATCCATTTTCGCTTAACGATTAACGGTTTACGAAATATTTAATTTTAAAAAAAAAGGGTGATTTTTTTTTTTGATAAAAAAATAATAGCCAACCAGGATCGGTTCATTCGATCTATGACAAATATGAGATTTTGGCCTACCCATCAAATCAAAATCTGAATCCTAAACCCATCAACAAACCAAACCAAACAGGCCTTTAGATATCAAAGACACTTATTTAGAGGTTAATTATTCATTTGGACATATTTGAGAATTTTAAAGTTTTGAAAGGATATTGATGTAATTAGAATATTTGTAGGATATTGATGTTTTTGTAAGGATATAAATTAAATTCAAAAAAAAGAAAAAAAAAATAATAAATGGAAAAAGCAAAGGGGCAGTTTCGTAAAATCACCTCAACAAATAAACTAGATCATCATCTTCTTCCCATTTTTTTCCCCAAATTTTTTAATCATCAAATTCTTCCAACTCAAAAAAATCTAAAAAATAAAAAAAAATAAAACTATAGATCTAATATCACATCAACAAACAATTTCAGTTATCGATGATTTGGTTGAATAGACGGTGATCACATTCAAAGCTTCGTAAATTTAGGTATTTTTATTTTATATTAATAAATAATGATCTGTAACTAACATTCAACTAGATAACAATAAAAAACCCATGTGATATTATGTAAAAATATCACACATCTGCAA